>JANKYE010531594.1:0-11720 GCA_032467995.1 Erythroxylum dillonii
GGACATTTCTGTTTATATCAATCTGTGCCAATTGGAAATGATGATAAGTGTTTTGTGTATTGAAATGGGCCCAAACGACCTAAAGTGGATTGGTTGTAATTAAAAAGGGTTATAAATGAAATTGGGCCCTAATTGACTATTGAAATTGTATTGTTTGTAATGTATCGAAAATAATATTCTATCGACTTTTAAAATTATTTGGCCCATATTGGAAATGGACTTCTGCATATGTTAGTGTTTAAAAAAAATTATATCGACTTGTGACTGATTGAGTGCCTTAGCATGCTACTTTCGCAGATACGGACTCGGATATCACCGTCGATGTCGGGTTCGGGTCTTGCGGGAGTGGGGATACTACAATTTAGGCACTCGTTCACAACAAAGTAATAGATAGAAAGTGAGTCTCATGTGCGTTGCATATGCATAATATGAATGATTAAGTGTATTGAATGTGAAATGTGAAATAAAGTGAGATGTGTGAATTAGGTGTTATGTGACTGGGTGAGCTATCGATGATGGTCACTCACTGAGTTCGCAAAACTCACCCAAAATTTGTAAGTATTTTTTAGGATCAGAAGAATACCCCGTTAGGCCAACGGGAGTGTACCTGCAACTTTCAAGTGAAGGATAGAGGTCGGGATCAGTTCGCGTCTGCATTGCATTTCTCTATTTTGTATTGAATTGTATGTTCTGCAAACTTTTGTATAAATTTGTATTTCGAAATGACTCAAGTGTTTTGTATTTGTGAAAGAACCCAAATGGCCATTGAAAATTATGTTAATTGAAAATGTTTATGAATGAATGGGGTCTCAATTTGAGTATCGATTTCTGCACATTATGTTTGTGGTTTCAAAGAAAAAATTTATACCGACTTTCGAATGATTTAGTACTTTAGCGCGCCACTCTCGAGAGGCATAGACTCGGATATTATCAACGATATCGGGTTCGGGTCATTGCAAAAGTGGGGGGCTACAATTTCACCATTTTTCTTGATGTTTTTTAAATTGTATAATATTAGTCCTAGTTAATGTAATGGTAAGAGTTAAATTAAAGCTAACTAATATTAATAAAAAATTAAGAGAGATAAGGCTTAGGTAGTTCGGGAATGTTAAAAGGAGGCCCCAAATGCTTCAGTGAGAAGATGCAAGAAGATTGTACTTAGAGACTATAAGAGGAAGAAAGAAATGTTTAAGAAGAATTAAGGGGAGGTGATCAAGAATGATATAACTCTAATACCGAGGATATGATCCTCAATAAAATTTTTTAGCATACTAGGATACAAATAAAAGATCCCACATAGAGAGATCCCTGTTGTTGTCATATATCTTTTAAACAATTTCCTCTTGTATTTAGCCTAAACGTTAAATAAGTAGCACTTCCCTCTTAGTGATTTAGCCTAAGTATTTCCTTACTTAGCTAAAATATTTTCTTGTAATGACTTGTTTGATTTATTTATTTTCCTGTCTTCTTTCTTATGTGTGTATTTATTTACTTATTATACTTATTTTATCTTTATTTTCACTCTTTACCTTGTTCTATTTTTATCATATTATTTATTATGTATTTATTTTATTATTTATTTTTAATTAGAATTATTTTATTATTTTAATATGTATATACATGTTAGATATTTTTTTTTTCTTCATGTGGATCTATTAAAAACAATCTCTTTACTAGTTAGGGATAAGGCTGTATACCATTAGACCTCCTCAAGCACATGTATCAACAAGACTTTTATTGAATTGTTGTTGTTGTTGTTGTATAATATTGGTCCCATTTGCAGATTTGTCATAAGAAATACAAGATAAGCACAAAAATACAACTTCAATTTTCTTATCCACGTGAAAACAATTAACACTTATGTCTCTATTTGATTATGTCTAGTTTTTGGATTTTGAAATATCTTACTTATATAATAAATAAGTTGTTTATGTTCTTCATCCCAAACTAGCACTGAAGTAAGTGCCTCTAGCATGACAAATATGTATAAGTACAAATTTTCATTAATGTTAAGAGTGGAGAGGAGAAGTAGATTTTTTAAAATAATCTTTTAGATCTTTTGACTCATGTTGACATTAAATGCTCTACTAGAACCTTCAATTTTGCCTTTTATTGATTAATTGTCCATCAATCTCATTCTATACCATATTCTTTCTACTATTGAAAAAATCTCCTATTCCGCGTAAGGCACCTAGTCGCAAACAAGCCAAGCATTTTGAATAATGAAAGGTACCTAGAAGTTAAACTAGAAAGAAAAGGAGATAAGCTTGTTATTTTACTTATGATGTTTTTTGCTCCTTTAAAAATCTGTAGCGATTTCATGTTGCTGATTTCTTTAATCTTTTGAGGGTTAGCTTAGCCCTCTTGACTCACCATAATTGATAATAATTGTTGGCCCCTAAATTTTATTTTATTTTATTGAAATTAGACACTATTTAAATGAATTATGAGGTTTATGGATTAAATTTTGAAGGTAATTATTATGTCTATGTTAGTAGGATTTTATTATAAGGGTTAGTTGAATTAAGGTAGCAAGACTGTTTAAGAGCAAAATTGGCAAGAAACTTACGTTTGAAAGCCATAAGCATTAAAGGAAGGGGCAAAATGGACAATTCACATCCATTAAGGGTATAAAAAGAAGAAGAAGTTGTTGTCTTGCTTTAAATTGAAGAAAGAAATGTGAGTGAGGGAGAAGAGAAGAGAGAAAGGGAGGAAAAGAAGAGAAATCAAGCTAGGGTTCATCTTTTCTAAGCTTTCAAGAGAGATTTTGAGGTTAGTCAAGAAGGAAAAAAAAGGTAGAGGAAGATAAGAGCTTTCATTAGAGCCAAGAAACTCTTAATTTAGAGAAGCTAGGGTTTTTGGAGATCTTGAATAATTTAAAGACATTGAAGCTAAACAAGTAAGTATAAGAATTAACCTTCTTGATTTGTTGGATGAAGCATATTTAGTGATAGTTAAGAGTGAAAATGAAGTTGAATATGTGTAGGAAGTTGTTGATGAATGGTATATGTAAATGTTTTATTTTTGGTTAATGGTCAAATAGAGATTTTAAATTAGTTTGAGAATGATATTGAGTTGAAATGAAGTAGAAAAGATGATTTTGGTACAATATGGGTTATATGTGAAAGGTGGGGAGTTAAAAACTGAAAAATGTAGCAAAATATGTTCTCGGCATAAGTTTCTGTAAAAGTTCGCCGCGACGAACTTTCTTGCACCGAACATGCTTCAGTATTTTGAGCATAACTTTTACTGTAGTTATCCAAATGGAGTGATTTTTAATTTGGAGTAAATTAGCGACATAGGGACACAAATTTTCTGAAGAAATTGAGTATAAATTCAGTCTCTAAGAATTTAAATTTTTATGGAAATTGAGCACAAAATGTTGTTTTAGTGTAAAAACAATCCGAAAATGCTTGGAGTATAACTTTCAGATTTCTAAACCAAATTAAATGATTTTGGTGTCATTAGAAACTTACGACAATGAGGAATATTTTTCTAGAAGGAAGTATTAGCAAATTTCTTCATTTAACTGATCCAAATGATCATGAAAAATTGACCCGAAGGTCTAGACTTTTGGAAGAGTGTGATTATTTAACAATTATCTTAGTGAATATGCTATATATATATGTCCTCAAATTGTATTCCTATTGAATGGAGATTTTTGTTATTGATAAAGGGAATCAAAAAGGGCAAGAGGATCAATAGGATAGGCATCTTTGAGCAAGTTATAAGCAAGGATTCTTAAGATGAGTTTCATGTTTATAATACAGTTAATGAGCCATGACTATGTTTTCAAAAGCAATAGAATTAAAGGATTTCATTTTGTTTTATAAATGTTGCATTATTGTTACTTGAATGATTTGATAAATCTTCGTATGTTTGGTATATGAATTTTGTGAATGAATTATGAAATGGAAATGCATTTGAAACATTCCATACTCATGAAAAACAAGTTTGCAAAAAGTGCCTTTTTGGGCAATATATTTTGCAAGTTATGAAATACGTGTTATGTGGATTTGTGGTGGTCTCCTAAGTTAAGTCAAGTGGACTTTGAAAAAAGGCTTCTCCCTCTTGCCTACTAGTGGCATAAAGCTCCTTCATGGACTCCCATAAGTTCACAGCTACGCAAGACCATTAAGTGGGATTGCGATAGTACGTTCTGTTCATAGCTACACAGGATCATTATGTAGGAATGTGTAGTACGTTCTGTTTTTGGATCCACCCAAACCAAATGTGCTTATGTGCTTATGATATGTCGACAAATTGATGCATACATGATTTGTGTTATTATGAATTGGATGAGAATTTAAGAACTATGCATTTTATGATTCAATAAGAATTTTCCATGACAAATGAAAATTTTCAATGGTTTTGCTTGTTTCTCCATTATAAACCTATTACCCACGAGCTTTTTAGCTCACCCCCATTCCTTCCCATCTCCAGGTGATGAGTGAGAGACCGAGTAAGTGATAGAGTCAAGGCATCGCTCTGAATTTTGCATGTTTTGTATTTTAAGCTAGATTTTGTAAAATACAAGGCTTAGTCACATTTCAAGTAATATAGTTTCAAATATTTTATGTATTTTGGGATTTTGAGAAATTGATTTATTGTGGCTTGAAATGCCATTAAAGATTTGTAAAATTGTTTCTTTTGATGTTATTGAATTATGAATTATGTATGGATGATGTTGAGTCGAATTTTGAATTTGCGTATGGATAATGTTAAGTTGAAACTAGGTACACTTGAAGAAGTTGTCAACTTGAGGTGATAAATTTTTAATACAAATTGATGTTATATATACATAAGTGTGATGTTATGGAAAAGAAAGATTGGAATTATGAATGATGAGATGTAGTTGAGTGTTATGAATCAAATGAGTTGAAATTTGAGAGTTAAATGGAATTAATTTAGTAGTTGAATGGTTAAGAAGTGATAATGCATTAGAATAAGTGAAATTGGGACAATTAAGAGTCAAGATAAGGTTAGGATATATGTAAAGGTATTTCGGTGTGATTTTTGTCATCTTCGTCACGGCGAAGCCAAGACTTTCACCTCGACGTAATTGTCCGAGAGGTCTTCTTTGGTTTGATTTGGTGACTTCACCGTGGCAAAGCCAAACGTTTGCCACAGCAAACTTCATCCGAAGGGCATTTGGAAATCCTTGCATGGTTTCGCCGCGACGAAGCTGCCACGCCTCCGAAAGATTTTTCATTCCAAATGAAAGGTTTTTGACAGTAAGACGTTCACGGTTTTACATGAGTTCCAAAAGTTAGGATCCAAAAAAATCAGAACCCAACAGTTTTGGTATCAAAGCATGAAGATGAACTGATAATGGTTAAAGAGATTTTATTGGAATACGCTCAGGTTTTATGGTTTTTGGGTTGGGCTTTGAAAACGAGGTCCAATAATAACCTTTTGCTAGAAGTTTTGATAACACGTGTATTAGGAGTTAGTTTTGTTTCATGATTCTTTAGTGTTGAAGCATTCTTGTAGGTCCATTACGTGATCTTCCTTAACTTTTATTTCGATGACAATATCATCCATATAAACCTCCATATTTTGTCTGATCTATCTATGAAACATAGACTTAACCAACCTTTAGTAGGTTTCCCCATAATACGTTTTGTTATATGTAATGAATGTCATCTTTTATAATGCTCACACTTATGGATCTAGTTATAACTAGAATATGCATCTATGAAACTCGCTTGTGACCTAGTGTGATGTGTATAAGGCATAAGTATCTTTGGTAATGGTAACTATCCTTCAAAGAAGAAAAAAACTCTATGTAGATATGTAAAATCCATACAAATATGCCATTTATTGTTAGACCACCACCATCTTGGCAAGACAATTTGGATACAGAACTTATCTAATAAAGATGCATTTAAAAGAACTCACGAACAAGTTTTGAACCATACTAAAAAAGTTAAATTAGATTTATGAAGAGAAATAACTAATTGATTATTAGAAATGAAGAATTAAATTCATCAAATATTTCAATATGACAAAGAAAGATTACTTTATAATTTCGAAGTCCAATGAAGAATAAGGAAAAGAAACACTTATAATTCTAAATAAAAAATAAAAACTCCTCAAATTAAACAGAATCATTCCTTAAATACTATATCAAAATTAGGATTTCTATAGATATGGCATGAGACACATTTATGTTCTTTAAAAAAACTTTAGTGCTAGTGGACAGAGTTCAGGATATGCTTGAGTCTAGATCATCATAATTTATTTTTTAAAGATCTTTATAAGCTAATACATAATCGTGTGAAATTTTGTTTTTTAATACTTAATTTGATTGTTATACAAACTACAAATGGTCATTTGTAAGGCTGTGTTTAAACAAACATGATTATTTTACATCTAAATCTTCTATAATTATAGTTGCCATAATTGATCCAAACCTACTTATAATGGATCCCTATTTAGCTAGTCATGATTGCATAATTACCCATTTCTTAAAAAGTGTTTGATCTCGAATAAACATCTACATCAAAATAGAAAGAAGCCTTTTTGTACAAAGGTACAATCTTAGGTTGCTTAGTATATATAGTACTCATTTGTTCATAATAACTTGCACATTTTTTCGTTTTCTCTCCACTAAATCATTTTCTTTTGAAACCATATTATCACTCTCTTCTTTTCTACTCTCCTTTTTTTTTGTTTATTCACTCTTTTCAATTTCAGTTAATCCTTATAGACCTACTTAGATGTTAAAGGTACAAGAGTAACTGGTTCGTTTTCTTTCATAAGGGTATATTAATTCTTGAATCTATCATACATAACTCTTCTATTATATTATCATGGCCTTCCTAATAGGATATACTTAACTACATAGGTACTAGAATCTTTAAGTGTTGGCATAAATGCCTTTTATTTAAAATCACCAGACTTTACACCTCTCTGTTAAAAATCATCACACTTTACACATCTCCATCACCCCTTATGATCATAATCCTCTTATTTGGGCATGGAGACTCAATATGCCTTATTCTTAAAAATAAAAATATTTTATTTTTTAATTTTGAGAGGATTGATAATCAATTTTACCTTTGCCTTTATTATAGACATCATCTTTAGCTTTAAGTAGTTTAATTTTTACTTTAGAAGAACTCTTATGATCCTTTCTCTAATTGGCCCTCTAAGAAATACTGGAATTAGTAGGATAATTTTTTTAATTCTTTTGCATTTGAGTTGGCTCTTCACCTTCATATCCATATGTACAATCTCTTATATACATAATGTTATAGCTTTACCACATTGTCTATTTCTCTATTTAACCCATTCAAGAACCTTACCATAATTACTTATATATCTTCCTCTATTGGCCTAGATCATAACTACTTCCATCTTCTTATAATAATCTTCCATACTCTTTAATTCTTGGTTAAGACTTTTCAATCTCTGATATAAATTTCTATAATAATGGTTTAACATAAATTTGTTCTATAAGAACTTTTAATTCATTTTATGTTTTTATAAGTCGCTTATGATTTCTTCTCTTATTATTGAACAATTGATACCACCAAATAATGGCATAATTAGTAACCTCTAGCACCACTACATTTACTTTTTCTCTTAGATTAATTATGACAGTCAAATATTAATTACAACTTTTTCTTCCACTCTAAATAAGCTTTAAGATCATTCTTACCCCTAAAGGAAGATATGATCATCTTGATACTGTTAAGATTCTCATCCATATCTTCTTAAACTTTAGGCTTCCTCCTTTTCTCTTAATCTTGCCTAACTCCTCTTTAAATCCTAAACATATGCCCTTTAATATAAAATATTAGATCAATATCATCAACACTTAGTTCATCATTCTCTTTGTCAACCTCCATAGGAGTTGTTGGATTATTCTTAGTATATCTTCTCTCATTAGGAACTTAAGGATGTCTTCTTCCTTTCAAATTAGTAATATACTATGATTGATTCTCCATCATGTCTTTAACCTCTACATACATCATACTCATCTCAAAATATTGTTACATGATTTGTATAAACTATAAGTTATTCTTCTCCTCCTTTGGTGTTTAAACACCTTTAGAAGAACTATTGGAATTCTATGAAAAAAAAGATATATAATGAAATTTACTCACATAGTTCCTTATGTATTTAATTGCAAAGATAAAAAGCCACTCATGTTTCATTTTTAATTTGTCTTTTTTTATGCTAATCTCATGTTCTCTTGCCTTTTTTTTGCTCTTTGTTTCCTTATCAAATTATTTAAAAAAACCAAACAAATTTAAACAAAGATTTAAACCTACTAGAGTCTAAAAAACTCAATAAACTAATGGTTGAGGAAAGAAAAAATTGAATCATAACTTAAATAAGAAGTAAGGACTTTGAATAATACAAGAAATACTAGTAAGAATGTCAAACACGATATCAAATAAGTTCTTAAAGTAATTATATGTGCACAACTTTCTATCTTTTCTTTTCTTTCCATAACCACAAAGTTTTGATTAAAAATGTAAATAAGAGGGTTTAGACAAAGAGAATTTCCAATATAGTAAATAAATATGGGCATGCCTTATATAAGATGGTGATGAAATTTTGATTTTTGATTGAAACTTTAGAGACAATATAAGGTGAAAAAGAATGAGTAAGAAGTAACAAGGAAAACTAAACTTTAGACAAAGAATTTTATTAGAATAAAATAATACAAAAAAGGAAACCATATGTCTAACTTAGAGCTAAAAGTAGATATTAACTAAACCAAAACCACCAAGGAATGAAATTTAAGAGAAACCATGAATGAGTTTTGACCTACTCCACGAAAGTTAAATTAGATATATAAAGAGAATTGAAATATTGATTATAAAGAATTAAGAACCAAATTCTTTAAGTATTTGAACACCATGAAGAAAGAATTCTTTGATAAGTTTTAATTTTGATAAAGAACAAGTAAAGTAGCATCGATATCTCTCAATAAAAAATGATATATGTTGCATAAACAAAAGCAATATATATGAAAATAAGGAAGAAAAAACACAAGAATTTACAGGCAATAAATTCTTTTATCACTGTGAGAAAAATGATACAAGAATAAGTATGACCAAGTATTAAAAAAAAACAAAATAAGTATGACCAAAATTACTAATATAACTCTTAATTAGGTATATGTAAAGTTACATTTAATAAGTCTAAATTAAGTGAAGCTTTATTACCACAAAATCCTAAGGTCACTAATATTCAATTTCATATAAACTTGAAAATCTATTTCATCATAATCCTAACGTTACTAAAATTCTATGTTACTAAAATTCAAGACATATCTCATAATTTCCCACCTTGACTTGAATTCTTTAACATCTGACCAAGAATTATTCCCTCCAATACAAGACCTAAGGGCTTCAAGCTATGTGAGCATTCATTATGTCTAATCTACACTTGAAATTCTCTACGGATAATGACAATATCAACATATTAGTTACATCTTTCAAAATGTGAACTTTTTTCAACAAGATATGACTAGATGCAATTAATTTCTCAATCTTATGAAACTTTATACCCTTCATTATATCCCTCATATGTCTACCTTTTACCTTACTTTCCCTAGTCCCCTGAAATATATTTTCATCCTCATCACTGATGGTCAGAGGATATGCGACCAATTATCCCTAACTATACCTTTTTGGTTGCCTGACAGTTTTTCTTGCTTTATATGTCACTGTACTAATTTTTCAAAAACTTTTGCCCCTATTGCATGCTTAGATACTATGAGGTTGATTCTAAGTATGGCTGTTTATGTTTTTAATTAGACATTAAATCAACATTTCTTAATGGTGATTTAGTTGAAGATGTATATGTTAAACAACTAGAAGGCTTTGAAGTTAAAAGCTTTGAATGTAAAGTTTACAAACTTCACAAGGCACTTTATTGGCTCAAATAAGCGCCTTGAGCCTGACATAGGAAAATCGGCTCTTATTTTGCTAAAAATAATTTTTAAAAGAGTGCTAGTAAACCTGCTTTGTATGTTAAGAGCTATGAAAATGATTTTTTGGTGGTATGTTTGTCTATGGATGATATAATATATAATGGGAATTTAATTGGATTGATGGAAGCTTTCAAAGTGTCAATTATGGAAGCTTTTGATATGTCTGATTTGTGATTATTATATTATCTTTTGGGTTTGGAAGTTATTCAAGACACAGGTGGAATATCCCTCTCTCAAAGGAAATATGCTACAGATTTTTTGAAGAGGTTTGGTATGCTTAATTGCAAAGCTGTCAAGATACCTTTGAATGCAAACAACAAGTTATCCTTAGAAGATGGAGTTGAAAAGGCATATGAGAAGCATTTAGAAGCATAGTGGGAGGCTTGATGTATTTGACCCACACTCGACTAGATCTTATGTTTGTAGTGAGTTTGATTTCACGATTGATACATAGCCTAAGCAAACATCACCATGGTGTAGCAAAAAGAATTTTGAGATATGTCCAAGGAACGATCAATTATAGGATCAGGTATGTGAAGATGATAACATTGATCTTTTAGGTTTTACTGATAGTGATTAAGCTAGGAGTGTAGCTCACAGGAAGAGCAAAACATGATTTTTTTTTTTTGTTTTAGTGTTAGAGCCATTTCTTAGATGTCAAAGAAGTAACAAGTTACTGCCTTATTTAGCACAGAAGTTGAATACATGGCAGCTACAACTACAACTTGTCATGCAGTGTGGTTAAGAAGAATTTTGTAAGATTTGAAGCGTAAGCATATGCAGCCAACAAGAATTTTTTGTGACAATAAATCCACCATTGATATACCAAGAAATCTAGTTCATCAAGGGAGAACCAACATATTGAAATTCGGTACCACTTCATTAGAGAATTGGTTTCAAAAGGAGAAGTTGAGTTGCAGCATTGCAATACTAAAGAACAACCTGCAGATGTTATGACAAAGACTTTAACAAAGAAGAATTTGCTGAAGCTTCGGAATATGATAAGTGTTTTGCCACTCACTTGAATTAAAGCGGGGAAATGTTAGAGATTGACTAATTCAAGCTAACAGCTACCCTTCACTTGTTTTATCATGTTTCCATGCTTTACTTTGTTCCTTTTATTTAGGTAGTGCTTGGTTAGTTGGTATGGGAAGAAAGGAACAGGGTAAGGAATGAAAAAAGATGGTTGGTAGTATATTATGATTGGATGAACAGTATTTTTATATTTCATTTTGGGACAATACTTCATACCTCCCAATATATTGAAGAATGGAAGTCATATCTATTTCTACTTTTCACTATATTTATTATAATTTCTATTACCATTACCTCAAGTGAACCAAATGCTCCTTTAGTGATTTCATTAGTTATAGTTTTCAGATTTAGTGGTCAAGTTGTTAAGATAGGATCTAATTTTTATGTACATGTCTCCTACTTAAAAGGTACAAGTGTCTATAAAAGGACTGGGTGTTATATTTTATTTAACTTAACAAAAAAGTCTTGCTTACGTTGACAAATTTGAGTGTGTTTTTTTGTCACTAAGGGTGTGCTTATTTGGCGGGTATGAAAAAAAAAGGAATAGGTATGGAATGAAAAATTGAGTTTAGTAAGAGACTATGATTATAAAGTTATTATTTTGATTACCCATTTTTGAGTAATACCCCATTTCTCTCCTAATCTAGAGGAATGGGTATCATTGTTCCAGTGGTGTAAATGAGGGGTAGCTTTAAAATCTGATCCCCGTGAAGCCTAGCCTCTGATTTCT
>JANKYE010534128.1:0-11701 GCA_032467995.1 Erythroxylum dillonii
GCGAACAAGGTCCAAATTTAGAAGAGAAGCCAATGTAGCGTTTGTTTCTGAAATAGAGCCTAAGAAAATTGATGAAGCTCTTCAATATGAATCGTGAATTTTAGCTATGCAAGAGGAGCTGAACCAGTTTACTAGGAATAACCTGTGGTCCTTAGTTCCTAGACCCTCTAAAAAGTCCATCATAGGAACTAGATGGGTTCTTAAAGACAAACTAGACGAATCAGGAAAAGTAAGTCGGAACAAAGCAAAATTAGTAGCACAAGACTATAATCAGCAAGAAGGAATAGATTACAATGAGACTTATGCTCCTGTAGCAAGACTAGAAGTTATTAGGATTTTACTTACATATGTTGTCTTTCACGACATAAAACTATTTCAAATAGATATGAAGAGTGCATTTCTGAATGGCTTTATAGATGAAGAGGTTTATGTGAAGCAACCTCTTGGTTTTGAGGATGTTAAGAATCCGGACCATGTCTATACACTTCATAATGTTTTGTATGGCTTGAAACAAGCTCCTCGAGCTTGGTATGATTGTTTGAGTTCTTTTCTTATTGAGAACAAGTTCAGTAGAGGTCAGGAAGATAAGACGTTATTTAGAAAGTGCATTAAGAATGATTTCATAATAGTTCAAATTTATGTTAATGATATTATTTTGGTGCAACGTCAAAGAAGCTATGCATTAGTTTTAAGAATTTGATGAAAAACAAGTTTGAGATGAGCATGATGGGTGAGTTAAAATTCTTTCTTGGGTTACAAGTTAAGCAAACCGAAGAAAAGATTTTTATCCATCAACAGAAGTATATTAAGGAACTGTTGACTAAATATGATATGAAAAAAGTTAAACCAATGTCAACTCCGATGCATCCTTCAAACCTTTTGTCTAAGGGTGAAACTGGCAAGAAGGTTGATCAAACCCTATATAGAGGGGTTATTGGTTCTTTACTTTACCTTACAGCAAGTAGACCCGACATTCTGTTTAGTGTTTGTTTGTGTGCAAGGTTTCAGGTAGATCCTAGAGAGTCTCATTACATTGCTGTTAAAAGAATTTTGAGATATCTTTCAAGTACTACTGATCTTTGCTTAATGTATGAGAAAGGTAAAGATTTCAGGTTAATTGGCTACTGTGACGCGAATTATGCTGGAGATAAGATTGATAGAAAAAGCACGAGTGGAGGATGTCACTTCCTTGGCCACAACTTGGTTTCCTGGTCGAGTAACAGGCAAAGCTCAATCGCTCTATCAATTGCTGAAGCCGAGTATATGTCAGCCGTAAGTTGCTGTTCACAAATGTTGTGGATCAAGTACCAGCTAGAATACTACTCAGTACAAGAAGAGAAAATCCCAATCTTTTGTGACAACACAAGTGCTATCAACTTGTCAAAGAACCCGATTCAACATTCAAGAGTTAAACATATCGAAGTCAGACACCATTTTCTATGAGACTACGTTTAGAGGAAGATCGTAAGTCTTTAGTTTGTTGAGACAAACTATCAATGGGCGGATATCTTCACTAAGCCATTGAGTGAACAAAGATTCAAAGAAATTAGATGAAACCTCAATATGGTTATGCTATGTGATCAACTTCCTGAAACGTCACAACCTAAATAAAAGGTCGTAAGAGTTAGCAGTAACAGTAATAGTGAGTTACAACTGGTAACTTCTGTCATAAGAAAGTTTTGGAGGAAAAATTTCTTATAGTCTTGAGAACATCATGGAGGAAAATTTTCTTATAGTCTTGAGAACATCACCTATTCTATAACACTCTTGACATGCCCTGACATCGACCTTTGAAGAACTCTCAACAAAAGCTTTTAATTACTCTGTTTGGATATCAAACCTTCTTTGTTCACACTCTCAACCTCAAAAACTGACTTCACATTTTGAGAAAGATATGTTGGACCCCGAACTTTTCGATTAAATGAGAAATTATTAGTGATTATTTATGTGTAAAGAAAAGGAGAATTCTTGAATTTGAAACGAAATAGAAAATATGGTTTAGGTACAAGATGGGTTATATGTGATATGTTGGAAGTTAAAAGCTAGAAAAATGTAATTGCAACATGTTCATTGAGAACGCTTTGGTGTTTTAGTCATAACTTTTGCTCTAGTTATCCGAATGAGATGATTTTTAATTTGGATCAAACTAGAGAGATAAGGCTATAAATTGTCTGATGAAATTGAGTTTTAATTCGGTCTCTAAGAATATCAATTTTCGGATGTAAGTTGAGCACAAAATATTGTTTTTGTATAAGAATAATCCAAAAGTGTTTGGGGTATAACTTTTAGACTATGGAACCAAATTAAATGATTTTGGTGTCATTAGAAAATTGACACAATGAGAAACATTTTTCTAGAAGGAAGTGTTATCAAATTCCTTCAATTGCATGATTAGAAAAAGGTCTTAATTTTTGGAAGGAGTTAAGTATGATTTTAAATAATTGTGAGGTTTTGCAAGATTAATTATTTTATTTGGAGTTAATTATTGTGTTAATGTTGGTTGGATTTTAAGATATGGTTTGGTTGAATTGAGTAGCAAGAGTGTATATGTATGAGGACTTTTTGGGAAGATCACTTAAGCCATTTAAGTTACAAGGCTTACATGTAAGGGTAAATTGGTCATTGTTCATTCATTAATGGCATAATTATAATAAGAAGGGTTGTTTGGCTTTTAAGGAAGAGGTATGAACGAAATTGAGAAGAAAAGAACAAGAAAAGAGAGAAGAGAGGAGAGAATTCGGTAGAGAGAGGAGAGAATTCGGTAGAGAGAGGAGAGAAAAAGAAAGAAAAAAAGTTAGGGTTTTGAATTTTCTAAGCTTTCAAGAGGGATTTTGAAGTTTATTCAAGAAAGAAAAAAGAAGAGGATGATGAGAGCTTTCATTCAAGCCAAGAAACCCTTCATTTGGTGAAGGATCAAGGTAAGAGTATATTTGACTTGTTGGATTTTTAAAGAGATTTTGGTTCATGAAGCTTAAGAAATGTATGGGTTTAAGTTTTCTAAGATCAATTTTGTTATTATGTGTTATGAGTTATCCAATTTGAATGTCTATTGATTTGGAGATTTTTGCCATTGATGAAGGAGATTAAGAGAGGCAAGAAGAGCAAGAGATGATGCATTTTGAACAAGTATTAAGCAGGGAATTTCAAGTTGGGTTTCATGTTAAAATAATATTATTAATGAGCTATAAATGTTTTCTTTTAAAGCAAGAAAATAAAATAATTTCAAATTACTCCATAATTGTTGCATTCATTGCTTTTGATTTGAGAAATTGTTACAAATGTTGCATTCATGACTTTTGAATGATTTGAGAAATTGCTATGTGAATTTTGGTTGACAAATTGTAAAATGATGATGGAAATGTGTTTGAAATATTACATGCTTATGAAAATTAAGTTTTTGACATGTGCCATTGGGCAATCCTTTTTCAAGTTGTGAAATGCATGATTATGTGGGTTTGTAGTGGTCCTCTAAGTTAAGTCATGTACACGTTGACCTGCCCGCTAGTGGCATGGAGCTCCTTCATGGACTCTCATAAGTTCACGGCTACGCAAAACCATTATGTAAGATTGCGTTAGTACATTTTGTTCACAGCTACACAGGACCATTAAGTGGAAATATGAGTACGTTTTGTTTTTGGATCCACCCGAACCATTCTGATGTGCTTATGTGTTTATGATTTGCAAATAAGTTGAAAATGCATAAGTTGTGTTGTTTGTGATTTTGATTACTTGATAAGAATTTGGAGAAACATGTGTTTTATGATCCAATAAGAATTTTCCATGATAAAGAACTTTTTGAAAGGTTTTGCTTGTTATTCGTTATAAGCTTGTTACCCACGAGCGTTAAGCTCACCCCCTCTCCGTCCCATCTCCAGGTGATGAGCAAGAAACAGAGTGAGAGTCAAGGCATTACTTCGGATTTGTATGTTTTGTTTATTTTGGAATAATTGATGTAAAACAAGACTTCAAATGTATTTCGAAAATTTTTGGATTTTGCATGCTTTGTATATTGGATTTGGATATTGATGATGTAATGTGGTTTGGAAATGCCATTGAAGTTTGTAAAACTCTTAATTTATGATGTAAATGAAATAAGGATTTGTGTATGGATTTGAAATGTGAATTTGTGTATGGATGATGAGTTGATGAACTTTGAATATGAACTATTGTTATATATATATATGTGTGTGTGTGTGAGTTATTATGGAAAAGAAAGATAGATTTTTGGTGAATGATGAGATGTTATTGAATACAAGGAGTCAATGAATTGAGGTTGAGAGTTTGACGAATTCCAATTGGTAGTTGAATTGTTATGAATGATGTTGTAATAGAGGAAGTGAAATTGGGAAATTCCAAGTTTTTCATGAGGGCAAAATGGGTGTTCTGATTTTGGGAGAAATTATGTATTAATATATGAGGAATTTGACCAAGTTGTCTTCATAGAAGTTATAGCTTGTTTTTCTATCTTTCCAACGATATAAAGTATGAAATTTTTAGATATCGGGTCTGAAAGTTATGATCATTACAAGTTAAGATGTCGTAGAGGATGCGTATTCCGAACAATTAGAGTATATGAAGCATCATCGGACTAGAAAGAGTTGAATTTGGCAAGATTATGAGTAAAAAGGATGATAGGATGGGTTTAGGATCCTTTGGAGGGGTTTTGAAGGGTGAAAATTTTGTTACACTCGAAGGTTACACGGCCTACCCATGTAAAATCACACAACCCGTGTGTTTCCAGTGCAGGAGCACTATTACACCCGAAGGTTACAAGGCCTGCCTGTATTGGGTTACACGGTCTGTATTTTATGACCCTTAAAACGACAGAATTTCAATTTTGGGTCTTCACAAAAGTTGTAGATCTGAAAGTCTACTTTCAAACCATCAAAAAACGAAGTCAATCCAACATCTGTAGTGAGGGTTATTGCAATTGGGCCAAGGCATGTACAACATGAGTAAAGACATGAACATGTTAGATTCATTTGATCATAACTTCTTCGTCTGACCTCTGATTGAGATGATTATTGAAGCGATAGATTCCTAACAAATTTTTATACCTTACCATAAAATTGATATCCATTGGTGTTGAATTGAAAAAGATTGATCGAAAGAAATTGAGGGGTCAGTTGGGAGAGTATGATTAGGCCATGAACATACTTTGGTTTCTTAAGCATATCGTTATCTATAGAGCTCCGATTGAGATGGTTCTTATTTTAAAATAAACTACAGTCTAAGAGTTACAATTTTGAAGAAGTCAATTGTGATTCTGTTGTGTGAGCTCGCCTTTGTGGCTTGAGATGTTATGAGAATGGTGAGGAACCGATGATGGCTAATGAGAGTACATTGACATAACCTTACAAGGAAACCCGCTCACACTTTATGAGGATTAAATGAATTAATCCTATAGGGTAATACGCATACGTTTCATGAATCCAAAGAGTGTTGGAAATTCGGACATAAGGAGTGATGAAGAAGATCACGTTTTATGATTCAACAAGCATTGGATTCCGAAAAAAAAAGCGAAATCCAACATGTGTGGTATGATCAAGCGGGTTCCAACATTTATGGTATCAAAGCAAGCGTTAGATTTTGAAAAAAAAAAGCGAGATCCAACATATGTGACATGAAAGCAAGAGTTGGATTTTGGAAACAAGCGGGTTCCAACATGAGTGGTATCAAAGTAAGAGTTGGTTTTCAAAAACAAGCGAGATCCAACATTTTATGGTATCAAAGATAAAAGTTGAATTGATGTTGGTTAAAGAGATTACAAGGAACCACACTCAGTATTATGGTATTATGGAGAGTTGGATTCCGGACTCAAGCGGGATCCAACAAGATATTTGTGCATTCAGTTCATTGTCAACTACAGAAACAAATGGAGTCAGCAATGACCAGTGGAAGACTTGTTGATTTTGAGTCTTTGAAGAAGGAGAAGATGGATATTGAACAGGAGATTGTGGCAGCCGGTTGGAGGAACTTCATTCAAGTTCGTGAGACGATATACATGAATAAAGTTTATGACTTCTGGAAGAATATAGAAGTGGTAGAAAATACCCTTGTATCAATGGTAGCTAGATTGTCGATTATAGTGACACTGAAGATAATCGAGAAGGTCACTGAGTGTCCATGTGTTGGAGAGAAGCTCACAAATAAAGCTAGATGGATGACGCAAGCTAGCTTGAAGGAGATTGAGATCAATCGACAATTATATGGAAGCAATAATCTAAAGGAGAAGAAGGCCTCAAGTCTTGTGCCAAAGGCTAGGGTCCTACACTCACTTCTTTTCCATTGTGTTCTACCAAGAACAGGATCGAGGCATTTGGTGACAACGTTAGACGAACAATGCCTATTTTATCTAGTTAATCGCTAGCCTATAGTTCTACCTTTTCTTATCTTCCAGTATATGGTAAAGTTGAAGAAAGACTCGACCACCCTACCATATGGGATGATGATGACAAGAATATTCAGAAATTTCGGAGTTCTTCTGGAGAAAGGAAACATGATGAAGCTGAATATCAAAAGTATCATTAATTCTGTAACTATTGGCAAAATGGGCTTGAAGAATCTGGAGAAAGAAGAAACAGATTCTAAGACGATAGCAAGGATTGAGGGGGAGCGTGCTAAAAAGGGGACTCCCACAAGATCAAAATCTCAATCCAGTGAGAAAATGCCTGCGGATGGAGAAAAGAAATCGTCAGATGAAGCGATGAAAGATAAGGAGATTTCTTATAGAGAAGGAAGCCAGGTGCGGTATATAGAGAAGGTGTCCTTGAAGAGAAAGGGGGAGACACTTCTCTCAGAAATACCTAAGCAAGCGAAAAGGTTGCCTAGAGTACGAACCCTGCGTTAGCAAGAGGAGAAGAAAGGAAAAGAGTTGACTCATGGTGGAGACTCTGAGAAGAAAGCACCTCAAGCAACAAGGTCCTTAGTCTCAATCTTAAAGGAGGATTCAGCTAAATTGGATAAAGAGACAAAGATAAAGAGCAAATTGGAGTTTGAGAGGAAGAAACCCCAACCTCAACAACAGACTCCTAGACTGATTGAAGAAGGAAAAAAGCAAAAAATTAGTCAGAAGATGAGCACTCCTACTACTGTTCGAAAGAAGAAATCAGTTGAACGAAGTCCAGCACAGGTCAATACTTCTCAACTTTTGAGAAAAGAAGATTTGAAAATCAAGATTATTGAAGAAATTCAACCTGTCAGGAGTAGCAGCTCTATCGTTATTAAAGAAACCCTAAAAAAGTCAGTCAAGGTACAATTTCAACCAATCTTGGTAAATAGTGGTATTATGCATTTGTTGAATGATGATGAGATAAGTATGTATGGTTTTCTACAGGATGAGGGAACCAAACCATACCCCAAATAGATGACAAGGCAGAGGTATCCTATATCTCCAGTTACGAAAACAACTATGATCAAGATTGTACCTAATATTCAACCAAGACCTTACATTGTTCGCAATGAGGAAAAGGGGAAGAAGAAACTGTACCCTAAAGGGTTAACAAATGATCTGACAAAGGAAAAAAATTGAGGCTGAAGTGAGAAACATAGATGCAGCGTGCTATGAAGCCCAACATAAAGGAACTTATTTTTCCCACTACATTTCAAAGGCATCAAGAAGCAACTGTGGTCCTCGAGCCACCGAAGAATCTTCTCATGTAGTTGGAAGAATCACAGAAGGGAAGTACAAATCCATCCGGATTGAAGATATCAGCTACAACATAGACATTCTTGTGCACCTGATTATGCACATTAGACCCTTGAGTATTGTGTCTTCTTTTGGAGATGTTCTACAACTACTTGGAAGCCAAGTCCCTAGACTACCCAGCCCTGATGATCTTGATCTCCCTGAATCAAACTTATCCTTCAGAACTCCTGCCCTTACAATCATTGAACCAACTGTTATACCTTCAGATGCATATAGCACAACTATTGCCTTTGAAGAAAAACTACAGTTGAATGATGATCTGTAAGCTTCAGTGAGTAATTTACGTGAGGAAGTAGCGTATATACGACAAGACCTCAAGTTACTTCGCACTGAAATGAAGGAAATGTTTTCTGAAGTTATGAAACATCTCAGGTCATGATTTTTTTGATCAATAACAAATAGGGGGAGAAAGGAGAAAGAAATGACAAAGATAGGGGAACGAAAGAGAAGAGAAGAAAAATATATAGACTACAATTTATAGTCTTATATTGTATATTTTCCTATAAATAATACTTTCTTTCTAACAACTATGATTATTTTTTATCATCAAAAAGGGGAAGATTGTTAAGTCAAAATGACTTTACGATTAATAATTTTGATGAAGACCAAATAATAATGAAAGAAGAAAGTAAGATGAAACGCGAAGAAACTAAGACAGAAGCAAATATAAAATGAGACGGAAGCAGATACAGAATGAGATGGAAGCAAAATGAGATGAAAGAAATAAGATGCAAAAATGAGGCGGAAGAAAATGAGACGAAACCAGATACAAAAATGAGACGGAAGAAACTAAAACGAAGACCCAATACTACGTCGGATGATTAATCAGTTTGAGTTAGTTACAGAACTCAACTGAATAGATGTTTCTTCAAAGATCAAGAAACAAGAAGAAAGAACCAGTTATCAAGAAGCGGTTGAAGACGAAGGCTATAAATACGAGTTGGAGTCAAAGACGGCAGAAGTTAGTGAATTTTACAAAAGCTAGAGATTCGAAAGCTAGAAATATTATTCATTGTCCTAAATTCTAGAGCTACTATTGTCTGTAACAAAGCTTGAAATATCTTTCAGTAGAAAGAAGAAAAACAGATAGCTTGAAGAGACTAAATGTGAAAAGAATACTTGCTGTAAGAGACCTGAAGAGGCTTGGCGAAAAGAATACTTGTATTTTTTAGAAGTTTAATGAAATCTCAAAAAAGATTATGAGGACTGGACGTAGCCCATGGTTTGAGGTGAACTAGTATAAATCCGATGTGTCGATTCTTACTCTCAACTTTCAACTCTAAACTTTTACTCTTATTGTGTTATACAAGTATTTAGAAGCGAATTACAATACTTCATGATATGTTAACTTAATAGTTCTGAAAAAGAAATTTGTTTAAAAAGGGGATTATTTTTTTTAAAAGGATACACAATTCAACCCCCCCTTCTTGTGCGTTTTGTATATCAAATATGAAGGCTGTACTAACATGTGATTTACTTCAATACTTGCTCGCTATTCTTAGCGTATAGGCTACATCAGGTCTTGTACATGTCATGGTATACATGATAGCTCCCACTGCCTTGGCATATGGGACCCTACTCATGTGCTCTCTTTCTTCTAAGATTTTAGGACATTCCTCCCTATTAAGAGAAATTTCAGTGCCTATCAGTAGATAACCTTTTCTGGAATTTTTCATATGATACCTTTTTAAGATAGTATCAATATACATAGATTGGGAGAGCCTTAG
The DNA here is from genome assembly GCA_032467995.1 of Erythroxylum dillonii. Lineage (NCBI taxonomy): Eukaryota > Viridiplantae > Streptophyta > Magnoliopsida > Malpighiales > Erythroxylaceae > Erythroxylum > Erythroxylum dillonii. Next base: position 9,436 of record JANKYE010534128.1, read on the forward strand.
CAGGTTTCTTGATCTTTCTCTATAGATCTTAATTCCAAAAACGTAACCTGCTTCTCTCATATCCTTCATGGAGAACTGTTCAGATAGCCAAATCCATATCTTTTTGCATGACTGGTACATCCTATTAACAATATGCCATCTACATAAAGCATTAGGAAAATAAACCTTCTTGTACACACATGGCTCTTCTTCACATCTAACAAAATCGAACTTTTCGATTGTTATATTGAAGCCAATATTCTAACTTCGTGAAACTTGCTTCAATCTATAAATGGATCTTTGTAGCTTACATATTTTATTAGGAACATAAGGCAATGTGAAACCTTCAGGTTGAGTCATATTGACATCTTCCTTAAGCTCTCCATTAAGAAACGTTATTTTCACATCCATTTGTCATATCTCATAATCATAATATGCAGCTATAGCAAGTAGAAACCAAATAGATTTGAGCATTGCCACATGGGAAAAAGTTTCATCATAATCAATACCTTCCTTTTGATTATATCCCTTAGTAACCAGACAGGCTTTATAGGTTTTAACCTTCCCATCTGCTCCAATTTTTTTTCTTAAATACCCATTTACATTCTATAGGTTTTATATCTTTTGAGTGATAAACCAAAGTCCATACTCTGTTGATTCTTATGGATTCTAACTCGGATTTCATAGCTTTAAACTGCTTCTCACGATCTAGACTTGCTATAGCCTCTTCGTAAGTCTTAGGGTCATCATCAATATGTGGGATATATGATTAATCTTCGTCACCTTAGACAAGATTCCATCTTGCCTTAGATAATCAACAAAATCATCGCTAAGATCCTCACCTTCACGGTCAGATCTTAGTGCCTTAATCCTCTCACCAGTTTGTTTTTCAACTTCACTATGAAATCTTTTGAACATTTCAAATGATTTAGACTTGTGTTTCATAAGATACACAAATCCATATCTTGACGTATCATCAGTGAAGGTGATAAAATAAGAATATCCACCTTTAGCTTGAACTTTCATAGGCCCACATACATCAGTATGTATGAGCCCTAAAAGTTCACTAGCTCTCTCTTCAGCTCCAGTAAAAGGAGATTTGATCATTTTTCCTTTGAGTCAAGATTCACAAGTTTCATATGATTCATAATCATATTGACCAATGCATCCTTCCTTGTGTAACTTGTTTACTCTTTTCTCACCAATATGACCAAGTCTACAATGTAAAAGGTAAGTTTGATTTGCTTGATTATCTTTCTTCCTTTTTTGACTAGAAACATTCATAATTGGATAAACAACTATTTCAGGTAAGACATAAAGGCCATATTATAAATAACCACTTACATATAATTCATCGCCATCTATGAAGTATATTACATTGGTTATTTTTAAAGATTGTAGGGGTAAGGTTGCATACTATCAGACCTCCTCAGACCCCGCTGTATTACGGGACTTCGAACTGGGTGTGATGATGAATAACAATCTTCTAATAATAAAGTCCTTCCCGTAGGCATAACAAGAGAAATAGTTCCTACAGCTAGGCCAGCAACACTTGCTCCATTCCTAACTTGTAGCTTATCTTCTCCCTTCTTCAATCTCCTACTGATCCTTAGACCCTATAACATATTGCAGATGTTAAAGCTACTACCAATATATAATACTCATTTAGTAGAATCAATAGTAGTTAAAGAAATCATGAAAACATTTTTCATAAATGTCCCACTTTATTTCTTGCCTTTCAAAGTAGCCAAATACTGTGGGCAGTTCCTCTTCCAATGTCCATTCTTTGTATAGAAGAAACGTTCAGCATCCTTTTGGTCAACTTTCTTCTCCTTATCCTTGGATTTGTTCCAAACACCCTTGGGTGCAAGATGATTTTTCTTAGGCTTCTTCTTGCCCTTCCCTTTATGCTTAAAAGAGTTACCAACTAGGTTCACAAACCCTGACATTTTCACCTTCTCAAATGATGCTACTTGATTTTCATAATCAATTAACAGGTTGAGCATTTCATGAAGATCACAGTCCATCTTGTTCATGTTAAAGTTAACAATGAATGGTGAAAAAATATCAGTAAGAGACTGTAAGATCAAATCCTGTGACAACTCTTTCCCTAATAAACATGCTAACTTCTTAAGTTGTTCTATAAGATCAATCATCTTAAGAACGTGGGGTCCCACAGGAGATTTGGGCTTCAGTTTAGACTTGAATAGGGAGTTAGATAACTGGTATCTAGTAGTCCTACTTTGTGACCCATACATCTTCTTAAGATGCTCAATGATCTGTGGAG
>JANKYE010534336.1:0-11700 GCA_032467995.1 Erythroxylum dillonii
CAGTTTCCTCAAATCCCGAGCTTCCTTAACGGGTCAGGAACCTTATGCTCGAGAATGCTTCTCTTGAGTAACTGCAGAAGACCTTACCTTTATATAGTTTCCATATCGGGCTTCCCCATCACAAGGCCGATATGGACCCGGTCCACACTAATCGGGACCCATTTTTCACCGAACTTCGACCCCTTGAACTAGATCATTTAATGGGTCACTTTAATATCTTTATCAGGATCAAATGACATAGCTTAACCGGTAATTTACTTAAAAACCAAATTGCAATTATGTTAGTCCAACTTTATGAGACAATGACAAAATTGCCCCTAAGGACAAAAATGTCTAACAACATTTTCTGTAGAGTTCTGAAATCCCCTCTTTCTTTGTACTATTGGGGAAATGAGAATTTCAAATCAAATTTCGAGGTTTTTGATAGAGTAATGCCAAGTTACTGAAGTAGTACTTCTCCTTGCGGTCTAAGAACAAGAACCATAGAGACAAAGCAAAGCATATACGAGTACTGTAAGCACCATTTTAATAAGGTTCCGCTGGTGGACGGCCACTGTCTTTGTAGCCTCAAGGGGATTCGTATGGTAGTGAATGGAACAGAAAGATGATGGCTTTTCTAGTGGTAGGATAAGTGGGATCATTGTTTTTACACTGCCAGAGCTTTCATTTAAGTGATGCGAGGGAGAGAGGCGGCGCGAAAGACGGGAGAGAATCCGGTAGACGGGGGATATTTGTTTCTATTTTTATTTTTTAAATATATAAAAAATTTGTTTATTTGAATTTTTTAATTTTAGTTTTTAACTTTAATTTCTTCTAAAAATATAAAATTATAAGAAAGTGGCTGTTTTTTAATAAGATGATTTATTATCAATCAAATATATATTATTTAATTATTTATATATTAATTATTAATAAGAACTATGAATAATTTAAAATAATTTATCTGTATGTTTTATTTAATATGCAATTATTACTAGTGATTAAAAAATAACTACGATGATATTAGTACTCAAACAAATTTATGTTTTTATCTGAAAGAAAAACAAAAAATTAAAAAATATAATGTAAAAGTTAATTATAATTGGTTGTAGTTTAGTGACAAATTATTTAAAGATATTTTTTATTTTGTATATGTTTAGATGTATATGATAAAGTCCATGAAATAATTATACATTGCAAATGAAATTATAATGAGATTATAATTATGAAATTCATATTGCATTTATGTATTATTCCTAAATGTTCCTAGTCATTATTCTATTAAGATTGGATAATAATAGAGCGTAAAAAGACTAACATACGTTTTATTTTTCCTTATGAAAGAAGTAGTCGATCTTATAAGCTAAAGTACAGAGATATTTAAACAAACGTGAGAGTGCTTGTTAGAAAACAAATTCACTGAATATACCCAATATGAGAACTCTATTTGAAAAATTACTTGTATGTCTATGGAATTCTCATTGTGATGATTGTATTAGTGATCCTTTGACTTGAGATCACCAAAGTTATCTTGTACAGGGATTGCTACGTTTTGATACTATTTATGACTTATTTAATCATGGGTTATTTAATCGGTAGTCATTGGATATAGCATGAATTATATGGAGATAGTTGGGTGATCAAAATAGGATTTATCACCCTAAAGTAATTAAAAAGAATATTCTGTTATTCTCGATTACTATTGATTCGAGAAATCCTTAGTCAAGGTGAAATAATATTTTGTAAATAGTTTACAAATATCATTAATTGAATCAATAGCTAATAACGGAAAATTAATATGATTGGACTCAAAATAGAATAGACATTAATTTCATGCTTTACATCTAATCAGAACATTAGTTGATGAAATGATTGAATTATACTGAAAAAAAATCATGCACGGAAAGGTTAGTTAGAACCACTTTGACATTTCTAAATATTTGGGTAGTCATGATGTATTGCTAAACGTCAATCTTAATCTATGATTATAAATTGTTTAATTAAAAAACTAAAGATAAATTAAAAGGAGTATTAATTTATCTAATTCTAATTATAAATTAGAATTTATAATCATTACCAACATGTTTGAGAACTTAATTTATACAAAATTGGTATTTAATTAGAATTACAAATAATTTCATTTAAAGTTTAATTGAAATTAAAACTTAATTTCAATGAAATTACCAAATTGTATAGAACCTATTATAAATAGGATTATTCTCTATAGAGCTAGTACTTCTTGCTTAACCTTCTTTGTAAGAGTTACAAAGTTCTCTCAACTCATTTTATGGATATCATTAGAGGACAGATATTTGTGCGGCTATAATGATTGAAATTGATTAGTTTCGGGAACGGTTCGAGGGATACAACAAGATAAAGATCAAGTTTCGGAATAAAGTACGAATTAAGTTTTCGCTTTATTATGATTTGTGTTAATCATTTTATAGAATTGAAGAGATCTTGGTTTTTAGGAAATCAAATATTGCGAACAAGTTTCGTAATTATTCTGCTGTGGTCGGGATTAGATCTTGACCTGGTTTCCCAACAGTGGTATTAGAGCCGACTTTGTTTCTATGATTTGGTTAAAACATGTATGATTGTTATTGATCAAAATTTGGAATTGAAAATCAAATCAAATAAGATTCTTGAAGGAACCCTAAATAAAAAGTCAAACTATGCGTTCTGGAAATTTGTTCTTGTCTTTTATTATGGTTTTGTGTTTTGGGAAATTAGCTTTAAACGCATCTACTATTTGCTTTTGTTTTGGGAATTGAAACCCAAAAGACAATGAACCCTATAATTGTTATGAAATTCTTAATGCATATTGAAGTGGTGTGATTGGTCATGCTTGTGTGAATTGTTTCTGCTTATTGTGTTTTCTCTGGGTTACGTCTTCGAATCTGGCGACTGGAATAAGGATATACTGCATGTGGAGAATGAGCGTGTTTGTGAAATTTGGAATTTGTAGATTTTGGAAAATAAATTGAGCATGTCCCCTTAGGTTTGAGAAACTCATAACTAACGAGTTTCATAGGTTATACAATTTCTAAAAATCGTTTTCTGTCACCTGTGCATTTTGCTTTTAAAAATTTTGATTTGTTATGCGCTTCTCCTGCCTTGCATTTGCTATGTGGTTCTTGCGAAATAATACTTGATTTTGGATTTGAAATTTTTTTTTCTCTTGCAATTTTTGTCTTATGTTTTCTGAATAATTGCCCATCTTAAGAGAGTAGCATTGCTCGCGAAGCGATGATGCGAGGCATCACTCGCGTCGCCCATTGCAGTGCTGGAAAAGCCCATCACGATGCTATGGTTGGCTTCACTTAGGTTGACGGTGGACAACGCACCGAGGGAGGATGAGTTTTGTGTTGTTGTGTTTGGTTATAATGTCACAACTTGGTATCACATCGGGCACATGACAACCGCCGCACACCCGAACTAAAGATACTCACAGTATCCTTAATCCGACTATGCAAGGCTAACTCAATATCTCTCCCTTTTTTTAAAAAAAAATTTGGGCAACGCAACGACTGTATTTTTAAAATCCCAAAACTCAATCAAAACACCTGCAATTAGTTTTAAACGCACTTCTATGTTCACATTAAAATTTTGCCACAACTTCAGGGCTTTGAAATCCACTCAAAGTAATCTCAACAACAGTATCAAAGTTTATACATAAAGTCTTTTACAACAACAAAACAGTCAAGAGTTAAATTTATATAATCATAAGTATGCCAATCTAGTAAAAATAGTAAAACAGTTAATGAGCCACTATACAATTAAAGTACAAAATAGAAACTACCCAATTGCAGTAATACCCCGAAAATGTCAAAAGACCGCACGATCCACTCAGAGTTTCAAGCTCACTGATTTAACCTGCATGGTTGGAAAGCGAAGGAGGGGTGAGTACACTATGTACTCAGCGATCACGGAAAAAAAAAACATATATCATAAATAGGACTCGATACACACCAAGACAGTATCGATAACCTATAAAGTGAACATACATCATATAGAAACACACAGGCCTGGCCTATGACTCAACGTATATTAGTTAGGAACCATATATGCCTAGCTTATTAATCACTTATCGGATGAACATAGGTTACAGTTCTAGTACACATAAGCAGAAAGACATCACATGTATAAATCAAATCTCATCAGAAAACAAATATCCGGATAAACCAAAACAATCATGTCTGTCATCACTAGTTGGACAAACTAGTATGCACACCCACCGATTCCCGGTGTTAGTTTGACTTTCATCTGTGGTGAGTCCGGACTACATTCGACAAGAGCGTCATGAACCTAGGTGATGAGCTCGTCGGTGTCCAGACCCTAGGTGTGGAATCACCCGCAAATCCCGTAGAAAGGTGTCGATACGGGGACTCGAATTTTAAGTATCAGCGTCAAAGGTATGGGGGTCGCTTAATCAGATATGCTTAGCACACGATTGGTCAATCATTACCTCACCAATCACAAAAAAATCATATACAAATATTAAGTACTAAAATCAAGTAAGGCACCATGCCTTTATTTATTAGTCCAACTGATAAAAAGGAACCTTGCCATGACTCTAAGCCAAAAGAGAACACATACACGCAACATACATGACTCGATTATGCATATGTAAATTCCATAACATTATTTCATGCAATAAAAGTCATCCTTTACACTCCAAGTTGTTCAAAAATGTAGTTTCAGACAATAAAGCATTGTCCTTTGCACTTTAAGTACAGGTTTATTGAAAACAATATCATTTCTCAAAATACGTAATAAAAACATCAGTTGCACTCCAAGTGCAAAGAGTTATTCAAAATAATGTCGTTTGTTAAATATATAAGTATACTAGCATCCATTTGAGATTCAATTCTACTATGCATTATCTATGTTCAAAATTCACATACAAGTCATCATGCATGTCTTGGGATGTCCTAATCTTATTTGAAAGATATGGTTTTTTCCCAACTCACCTCAAAAGAAGATGTACACTCCCTTGCCTTCAAAAATTCTCTGTACGAGCTCCTTGATTCACAGCTCCCGAGCCTTTATACATAAAAAGACACACAATATATTTAATACTTAAACATGAATTTCATATTTGTACACCATCACCCAAGTGTATAAAACATAATATCACTCTCTTTACGCTATATGATTCGACCATTAAACTTCTCAAATTATTACTTCCTTACTATTCACATTAACTTTTCTTTTGCATTTTCTAAGGCATTTAATGCCTTTAATTCAGTACTTACTCATTTCGAAACATAATTAAGCACATTTTTATCCAAGCACATTAGGCCATTACTCATCATGCTAAGCAACAATTCAAGTTTACTTTAAGCAAACATGAAAGTCGTTTTCAATGCATATCATTACGAATCCTTAAATCCTGAGCCAAGTGCACTTAGACATTTTATCAAACACCTAATGTGTAATCAAGTCACATTTCAAGACTTTATCATAGTATTTCATGCTCCTATCTAGTTATATAGTAAACACTTCCAAACCATGACACATTTCACCACTCCATTCATTCCAAATCCCTTCATTCAAGCTACATTTATCATAATTACACATCTCATTACATTAATCCACTTCTTCTCCCATCATTTCTAACAAACCTTATCCAATATACATCTTCTTCCTTTTTCATCATCAATTCACATTATACATGTACAATTAACACCATAGAATTCATTTAGATCATCAATTTCAAAAGATAATAAAAAAATTTACAAACTTTCACCAAAAGGGAACATTTCGTTTTGGCTTAAAGAATCATCTCCATGACACATTTCATTCACCTAAACTATGTTTCATGCATATTCAAGCATGGAGAACATCATTCTTAACACCAAACTCAAAATCCTAATGTGGAGAGAGATGAGACAAAATTTACCTAAACTTTCCTTTGGTGATATCTTTAAATCCATTGATAATTTCTCAAATCTAATGATAGATTTGAGTTCCTTGACCACAAATTAGCTTAGAACACTTTGATTTGGGTCGGAGAATTAAAACAAGGGGTAGGGTTTAATGATAGCCGAAAATGGTCTTCTCCTCCTCTCTTCTCCTTTCTTCTCCTCTCTTTTAATTAAAACAAGATGTTTTAAGTCTTTAGTAATAGGATGCACGGTCATACATAAGAAGTATTGACTGCAAAATATGATGAAATTACCTTTTTGCCCTTAGGTTATGTGAAATTACCATTTTACCCTCCAAACTTTTCCTAAATTTGTAATTAAGACCAAAATTTGGGAATCTCCAAAAATTTTATTTTTATTTTGGTCCCCAGACTTTTGGAAATAATAATTAAGCCCTTAATTTTATAAAATTATATCTTGGTCCTCCAAGAATTGAAAATTTATGTTTAAGTCCTTTGACTTTTAACAATTGGCAAATAAGCCCTTATGTATATTAATCTTTCCAATTTAGCTTTCTAAGTGTCTAATAAGTCTATAATTCGTGTCTAATCACCTCTAAGGCATTAGAACACATGTAACTTAACCACCATAGTCATATCCATCCAATGGACTCGGTTTTACACACTTAGAAACTTATATGTCAGAAATCTCCAAGATTTCACATGCCGATGAACTCTAAGTCCATGTAAGGGCATATAACATTATAAATTATTGACATATATACCCAAAGGATTTAAATACATCTTTGAACTCATATACAACCATGTATATATCAATATACAGTAACATCTCTAAGTATAGAACAATATAAAAGGCTCAAAGAGTCCGACGTTACAAGTCCTCCCCCCTCCCCCAAAAGAGTTTCGTCCTCGAAACTCCTAAGTCTAGGACACAATTAAATGGGGGTATTGATGTCTTATAGTATCCTCAAGCTCCCATGTCATCTGCTCGACCCTGTCACTCTTTTAAAGAACTTTAACTGTGGGTAGTTGCGTAATCTCTTTATATGTCGATCCAAAATCTGAACTATTTCACCTCAAAACTCACATCTTCTCTCAGCTCTACTAGAGGTGTCTCCAAAATATGAGATAGATTCAGTAAGTATTTTTTAAGCATTGAGACATATAACACATTATAGATCCTATCCAAGTTCGATGGCAATTCCAACCGATACGCCACAATCCTGACACGCTCCACGATGCAAAAAGGTTCGATATATCGAGGGTTTAGCTTCCCTCAGCTCTGAAATTGGATAATACCTTTCATGGTAATATCCAAAGGAAAACCATATCACTAACTACAAATTCTAATGGTCATCGCCTTTTATCCGCGTAACTCTTTTGACAATCCTGGGCGACTTTCATCTTCTCTCGAATGACTTTTATCTACTGAGTGATCACTTTTATCAATTTGGCTCCTTTGATTTTGGTTGTGCTAACCTCATCCCAATAGAGAGGTGTCTTGCACTTCCTCCCATAAAGTGCTTCATATGGTGGCATACTGATACTTGTTTGATAACTATTATTATAAGCAAACTCTATCAAAAGCAAGTGTCGGTCCCAACTCCCTTAGAATTCCATCACACATGCTTTCAGCATGTCCTCCAGTATTTGAATGGTCCTCTCTAATTGACTATCGGTCTGGGGATAGATGGCAGTACTAAACTTCAATTTAGTCCCTAAAGAATCTTGAAATTTCGGCCAAAATCATGAGGTAAATCTTGGATCCCTATCTAATGTTATAGAAACTGGCACCCCGTGCAGCTTTACAATCTCATCGATATACAGTTGTGCCAATTTCTCCAATGAGTAGGTTGTGTGGACAGGCAGAAAATGAGCAGACTTCATCAATCTATCCACTATAACCCAAATAGCATCGTGACCCTTCGATGTACGAGGTAGTCCAACTACAAAAATCCATTGTCACATGCTCCCATTTTCATTCCGAAATAAGCAAAGATTGAAACATATCTGCTGGTTTCTGATGCTCTGTCTTAATTTGTTGATAGGGAAGGCATCTGACCACAAATTCTGCTATCTCTCGCTTCATCCCTGACCACCAATAACTCTTTGTAAGAGTTCGATATATCTTAATGCTACCAAGATGCATAGCATAAGTTGAACTGTGAGCTTCCTCCAAGATAGCTCATCTGAGACCCTGGTCATTCGACACACAAACTCTGTCTCTGAAGACTAACAACCCGTCTTCTCTCAGTTTGAACCCTTCGGATGATAATTTCTCCTGAATGACTCTTAACTTGGGATCGTCATCCTGTGATCTCCTGATCTCATCAAATAATGTCGGCTAAAATTCAAACCATGTTAGCAAGGTTCCGTCATCCCCTGCCATTGAGAATCTAAACTCAAGGCTCCGCACACTAATCAAATGTGTCATGTAAGGATCTTGCCTAACAGTTAATGCCGATCAAGACTTACGACTCAATGCATCAGCTACCACATTTGCTTTTCCCAGGTGATAGTCGATTATTAAGTCATAATCCTTAATCAATTCCAACCATCTCCTTTGTCTGAGGTTTAGCTCCTTCTGTGTCATTAGGTACTTTAGACTTTTGTAGTTGGTGTATATATGGCAAGTCTCCCCGTAAAGATAGTGTCTCCAAATCTTTAGTGTAAACACTACCGCTGTGAGCTCCAAATCATGTGTAGGATAATTTAGCTCGTGCTTCTCCAGCTATCTAGAAGCATATGCGGTCACTCACCCGGCCTGCTTAAGTACACAGCCAAGTCCCTGGCGATTGGCATCACTATATACCTCATACCCAACCCCCTGGGTAGGTAGGGCAAACACTAGTGCAGAAGCCAATCGCCTCTTCGGCTCCTGGAAACTTGCCTCGCATTTATCATTCCACTGAAATTTTACTCCCTTCCCGGTAAGCTTCGAAAAAAAGGCTACAAGTACTGAGAAGTCCTCAACAAATCTCCGATAATAAACCAGCTAATCCCAGAAAGCTGCGGAATTCTGTCACATTCTTGGGTTATTCTCATTCAGGTATAGCTTTCACTTTCTTCGAGTCCACAAAAATACCTTTCCCTGATACAACATGCCCAAGGAATCCTATCTCCCTCAACCAAAATTCACACTTTGAAAACTTTGCATACAACTGTCTTTCGCAAAGTATTTGCAGCACAATCCAGAGATGTCTAGCATGCTCCTCTTCATCCTTAGAATAAATCAGAAGATAATCAATGAAGACTATGATAAACTTATCTAAAAAAGGATGGAACACCCTACTCATGAAATCCATAAATGCTGCAGGTGTATTTGTCAATCCAAACGGCATCACCAAAAATTCATACTATCCATACCTCGTCTGGAAAGCAGTCTTGTGCACATTATTCTCATCAATCTTCAACTGATGGTACCCAGATCTTAGATCTATCTTTGAGAATATTGTAGCTTATCTTAACTGATCAAACAAGTCATTGACCCTAGGGAGTGGATATTTATTCTTGATGGTAACCTTATTTAACTACTGATAATCAACACATAAGTGAAGGGTCCCATCCCTCTTTTTGACAAGCCATACTAGTGCTCCCCACGGTGAATGACTTGGTTTGATGAAGCCCTTGTCCAATAAATCTTGTAGTTGAATCTTCAACTCTTTTAATTTTACTAGTGCCACGTGATACAATGGTGTAGATATTGGTGTCGTCCCCGGGACCAAGTCAATAGTGAAATCAAACTCCCGATCATGTGGCAATCCAGGTAACTCCTCTGAAAAAACATCGAGGAACTCGCACACAATAGGGACATCTCCTAGTTCAACCCTTTGTGCTGAAGTGTCAATCACATGTGCGAGGTATGCCTGGCATCCCTGATGAATCAACCTCTTAGCCTTGATCACCGATATCAAACAACTCAAGAATATCCGTCGGTCACCAGTAAATTTAATCGGGACTCCACCTTAAGGGTCAAACTCCACCTCTTTCTTAAAACAATCAACCCTGGCGCGATACCTCTCTAACCAGTCAATCCCCAATATCACCTCGAAATCCCAGAGATCGAGGGGAATAAGATTTGCCTCTAACATAGCATCACCGGTCTTTATCTTACAGGCTGTATATACTTCATCACAAGCCACTTGCTCTCCAAGAGGAGTGACTACAATGACAGGGAGATGACTAATATCCTCATCGAAGGTCACACTGACGAATGACCTTTGCGTGCTAGTGTCAATCAAAACTTTAGCGTCTTTACCGAGAACACACATAACACCTTATAACACTATAGGTTAGCACTCATACTATTTAAAAGTTTACCAATACTACACAGAACATGCATCACAATATAGCAATACAACAACAAAGAAATGTTCATCTAAAAAATACTTGTAATTGTGTCCGGATTGGCTCGAATGTCCTCCTCTTTCATTGCATAAACTCGTGCTTGAGCTCACAAAGCAGGATGTTGCTGACCTGCTGGAGGTGTAGTATTGCCCACACTAGTCCTCTGTGTGCATCCAGAAGACTGAGCACTTGGCCTGGCAGTCTCCCCTTTATGTCTCAATGGTTGCACTAAGTTATCTCCTCCTTGAGTAGAAGTCCAAGCCAATTGTGGACAATCTCTCCTCATGTGCCCTGTCTCTCTACACTGAAAATACTTTCTCAGCTTTGTACACTTGCCTGAATGTATCTTTCTTCAGTTTCTCCACTGTTCAGACCGATATGATCGAGCTCAAGAAGCAGAGCTAGTAGTTGGGGCAGTGCTCTAACCTCCTGATCATGGTGACCGTAAACTAACAGCTGATGATGTAGTGCTTCCCATACTACCCGGTGCTGAACTATTACGGTTCCTCTTAGGCTACTGACTAAAAGAACCTCCTCCTTTCCTTTTCCGATTCTTTTCCTCCTACTGTCTTCCGCGATCTTTCACCAACTTCTCAGCTCTCTTGGCCAACTGTACCATATCCTCAAATATGGTAGTTGGGGTAACCATCATCCTCTCCCGGATCGCCAAATGTAGTCCAGTCTCAAACCAAACACACAAATTCTCTTCATCTAGCACATATTCAGGGACATAGGTGGCGAGCTTTCTCAACTTTATCTCAAACTTGTACACCGACCTATTCCCCTGTGTCAGTGTAAAGAAGACAGCCTTCTTCTGATCTCGATCAAATCTAGTATGGCACTGTTCGTTGAATTCACTGATAAAATCCCTCCAGATCATCTGATTACAGTAATGTCCCTAGACATTTTCCCACCAGACTCTAACATCACCCTCCAACAATTGGATAACTACCTTCAGCTTCATCTCATCAAATTGCCTATTATCATGAAATGTCTCTACGGTTCGTCTCATCCAAGTTTTGGTCTCGATAACATAATCGGGCCCATCAAAGGTACCACACCTGAGATTCCTTGCCTCTTTGATATACCCCAAGATTTCAAGCATCGAATGTTGCCCTGGTGTAGGACAAAGTACTATTATTGGCTGTTGTGGAGGTGGTACTTGTGGTGACATATGTGGCGCTCCGTCCCAGGCTGCTGCTGCCAATGTTACGAATACCGTACCGGACTCGGTACCGGATTAAGCTCTGGAACGGAACTGTACCGGTACCGGTCAGTACCGGGTACCGTTTCGGAGAATTTTTTAAAATTATAAAATAGTCCCTAAAATTTTTAAAATTTGCAAAATAGCCCATATTAGTATATTATACAGTTGTACTGTACACTTTACTAGTTTACTGTTTACATCAACTATGTTTTCAAAAATCTTAATAATAAATAATAATGATAATTAATATGAAATAACAATAATTTGTAAATATTTT
>JANKYE010534863.1:0-11696 GCA_032467995.1 Erythroxylum dillonii
GATCTTCTGAAAAGTTGTAGAGGAAGCAATTATCTTGAAGATGGTATATAGCATGTTATTTTTGGATATCAGATTGGAGAGTTATGAGAGGGACAGATAGAGGTCGGGATCAGTTTGCGTCTGCATTAGTGTTTCATAAAACAGTATTCTGACATCTCTATATTTATAGTGAGCCCAATTTGATTATGGTTTTTTGTTTATTAAATAACTTTTGTAAATTATTGTTCAATGATTGTAATAAGTGAAACTGTTTATTTATGAACGTGGGCTCAAAATTGTATACTGTTTTCCGCACACATGAGTGTAATGAATGGTTTTAAAAATGAAAAACAAAAATATTGTTACTGAGTTTTCGACTGATTGATGTAGCACGCCACCCTCGCGGGGCACGGACTCGGATATCACCAACGATGTCGGGTTCGGTTCATGCGGGAGTGGGGTGTTACATAAAACACAAATAAATCACAAACTAACACAATTTTAACCTAAAAACATACCAAGTGATTGAATTAATGGCTAAACACATATCAAATTATGCCCTAAAATACGATGCAATTTACACTTATCACTAAGCCCCATTATAACTTATAAAGACCTTTTGATTTTTATTTCTAATTTACTTATAAGTGCTGGAGATGTGATAATATAGCAAGCTTATGGTAAGAGTTCTATTGTGCAATGAATTAAGAGTTTGATATTTTTCACCCTAAACACTTAAGAACATTGAGTGAAACTTTGGTGAGGTTATAAAGATTTATGTTTTTGATTCCAATAAGATTATTGGCGTGATTATTATTAATATTGACTTAGGAAGTTAATTTTAGAATAACTTGATTCTACTTGTATTTTAATTTGATTACCATGACATGATTTAGAGTATGTATTGGTAGGTAGATATTAATTAAAACGGATGTTGTAAAGTTGATAATTTAGATTATAATTTGCTTGAGTACAAGAAAAATCTTAAGTGTTGGGATGTTTGATAAATGCATATTTGACTGTAATTATACACCCACATTTAACATATTTTCTTGACATTTTATAGTTTTGTTATATATTTGGTACTTAATTTGCTCCAAGTGCATTTATAGGTGATAACTACCTTTATAGATAAAAAGGAGAAGAATTCTAATAAAACTATGGCATAAAATGAAAATTTGAAGTAGCCTAAACTTACAAAACTATGTATGTCCCCGTGTAAGTCTCAATGAATATGTAAAGTCACAATTTTAGGTGTTTTTGGAGCTACTTGAACGTGTAGCGACCATGAATGTCCTAAGAATCGTGGTTTTCACTATAAAAGGATGTGAACAGAGGCAAAAAAAAGAGACAAATTATTAAGTAGTTTTAAGACATAAGACACCTAAAGAGGCCACAATTTTGATTAAAGGATGATGAAAACATAAAGAATACATCAAGAGATCTAATAGATTACAACATCAAATCCATACTTGCAAGAAGATTCAATAGATTCAAAGGGAGATTTAGAATTATGATTTCCTTGTTTTCCATTAGTTTATCCACATGTTTATCTTTTATTTCATTTTCTATGAGTAACTTGATGAACCCTAGTTTGTGATAATAATATGTTTTAATATTTTATTCAATGCAATTATATTAATTAATTTATTGCGATTCAATTATGAATTTTAATCTTTTTCTAATATATCTATAATATTAGTGCATGTTTTTATTTAATATGATTGAGATTGAGAAATCCTCTTGTATGAATAGATCTACCATAATTAGAAAGAGTAGCATGTAAACCTAGAGATAGGCTGACATAAATCTTCTATACTAGGGCCAAACTTAATAGTAGAATTCATAAATTGATAAAGCAATTCTAAGGGTTTTAACTAGAAAGAGTTTTATTAATAAAATGATATATTGGAAGTGAATCACACGTTAAAACAATACTTTAATAATGATATACAGATGCATAAGAAGAGGGTTGAATTGTGAACCTTTTTCTTTTAATCCCCTTAAACGATTTAGTTAAGAGAAACTTGTATTTTTCACAAGAACTACTAAAAATCACAATCGTAAAGAATTTTCCTAAACTTGTGTATAACAACAAAATCGAAAATTGAAAGATAAGAGAAATTGAGAGTAGAGGGTTAAGAGATTTCGACACAATAATTTTTATACTGATTCACCTCAAACCGTGGGCTACGTCCAGTCCTCAGATATCTTTATGAGATTTCACTATCTCTCAAAACTTTACAAGTATTCTTTTGTACACGAGCCTCTTCAGGTCTCTTACAGTCAGTATTCTTTCACACTTAGCCTCTTCAGGCTATCTAAAATACTTTCTACTAAAAGGTATTTCGAGCTTGTTACAGTAAAAATAGCTCTAGATGTTTCGCACAATAATCTCACAAAAATTGCTAAGCTTTTGTAACTTGTCTCACTTTGTCTAACTTTGCAATCTTCGAATCCGACTCATATTTATAGTCTTCGTCTTCAACTGCTTGTTGATTTTTTAAAGAAATGGTTATTCAGTTGAGTTCTGTAACTAACTCAGACTAATCTGTGTTATGCATCTTTTGTCTGTTTTTTGTATCGTCTGATTTCTATCGTCTGATTTTTGCGTCTGCTTCTTTTGTCTGTTTTCTTGCGTCTACTTTTTTTGCATTTGCTTTTTTGCGTTTGCTTTTTTGCGTCTGCTTTCCACTTTAGCTTTCGCCTGCTTCTCATATTTGCTTTCTTGCGTCTGCTTTTTTGCGTCTGCTTTCCACTTTAGCTTTCGTCTGCTTTTCATATTTGCTTTCTTTCATTATTATTTGTTCCTCATCAAAATTATGTTCGTAAAGTCATTTTGACTTAACAATCTCTCCTTTTTTGATGATAACAAATAATCATATTAGTAAAGAAATATGTGTAGATACAGAAAGAACAAAAACAGTCAGATATTCATATCATTTTTCCTCCCCTATCTATCTTTTCGTTTTCTTCTGTTTTTCCTTTCTCCTCCTTTCTTTTCTCTTCTCGCCCTATTTGTTATTAATAAAAAATGATTAGGACTGATGATGCTTCAACAATTCTTTTACCATCTCCTTTATCTCCCTGACTTCTCTGCGTAGTTGAATTTCTTCAGGTTGCAAGTCAAAGGATGAAGTTGGTCGATCATCTTCCTTATGTTGTTCTTCTTCAAAGGTAACTGTTGTGTTATATGCATCTGAAGATGGAACACAGTCTTCAATAAACACTAGGGCAGGAGGTTGCACAAATAAGTTGGACTCTAGAAGATCTAAATCATCAGGAACTGGTAGTCGTCGGGCTGGTCTTCAAAGTAAGGGTAGAATTTTTGCAATTGAGGATATCCGCCATAGCGGCCTACGACGCATAATTGCCTTCATAAGGGAATCAGTTATGCAAACCATATCTCCAATCATTATGGTATTGAGCTTCCCTTTTATGAGTTCTCCAGATACTGGACAATATTCATATATCATTGGTTGACTACCACTCGTCCCTAGGTTATCTGATATGTGATGAGAAATGAACATTCCCGTCACCTTCTTTTCTACATAGCACGCCTCATCTATGCGACGTACTTCATCCGTAATTTGATCTGCTGACAGATCATCTAATACCCCCTCTGGGTATAGTTTCTGCTTCCCCTTATGAACATTGCGTATAATGTTATACTTTGGTTGAATGTCAGGCACAACCTTTATCACCGTTTTCTCTGTGATTAGGAAAATAGTGTATGGTTGTCTTGTAATTTGTGTGGGGTATGGTATTGTTCCTACATACCTCAATGCCTCATGAAAGCTCTTCTCGTCTTCATTCAACAGATGCGTTGTACAACTATTCACCAGGATAGATTGTAAATGTAACTTGACTAACCTTTTTAGGGCTTTCTTGATGATTATTGAGTTATTCTTCTTCATCACAGGTTGAACTTCTTCAGTCACTTTAACTGTCAAATCTTCTTTCCTCAGAAGTTGATAGGAGTTAACCTGTTCCTTACTGCGTTCTGCTGGTTTCTTCGTTTGAACATCAGTAGGAGTAGCCTTCTTCTGACTAACTTCTTCACCAGTAGGAGTAGTCTTCTTCTGACTAACTTCCTCAGCAATGGGAGTAGTCTTCTTCTGACTAACTTTCTCCTTCTTTCCTGCTTCAATCAGCCTTGGAGTCTTTTGAGATTGCAATTTCTGTTTCTCAAACTCTAATTTCCTTTTACTCTGAGTCTCTTTATCCTATTTGGTTGTATCTTCTCTTAAGATAGAGACTAAAGATCTTGTAGCCTTAGGTGCGCCTGTCTCAGAGTCATCTACTTGACTTAGCACTCTGGACTTCTTCTCTTCTTGTTGTCTCAAGGTTTGAACTCTAGGTGATCTTCTCGCTTGATTCGGAATTTCACTCAGAAATGTCTCCCCTTTCCTTTTCAGAGCACCTTCGTCTATAATCTGTACTCGGCTACTTTCTCTTTGAGAAATCATCTTTTCTTTCTTAGATTCATCTAAAGCTTTCTGTGCTCCAATCATGAGCATTTTCTCACCAGATTGAGATTTAGAACTTTTTGTCTAAGATTTCTTTTGTATACGCTCCCCCCTCAATTCTTGTTTTAGTATAAGAATCTCTTTTACTCTATCCAGATTCTTTAAACCCATTCTCCCTACTGTTGCTGAGTTGATAAAACTCTTAACAGACATCTTAACTCTATTTCTTCTGTCATAAAGGACTCCAGGCTCCCTGAATATCCTTGTCAGCAACATTCCATAAGGATAACTGATTGAATCATTCATTGCCTTAACCATATACTGAAAATCAAAAATGGTAATGGCTGGGCCGGTCGTGCTAGGCCCAAGTCCAACCTCAGAATGACACATGGGCCGATCAGCCCATTCCTCGACGTTGACCTAATTCCTACAGGTATTTACTATATAAATTCATTACCTCAACATGAAAAAGGTTCGACTTTAGAACCCTGGCATTCTTTATTCGTAGCCATCAAAACCTTCACAAAAAGGCTAACTTGAGCGTCGGAGGGGCCTACCGACAGTCAACCCCCGGTGTGCCTTTACTGTTTTGCAGGTATTTCTTAGCTAAAGTCAACCAATTTCATGGATCCAAGCAATAAAGCCCAGCCTCATCAAAATCAGACAGAATCAGTTGGCGCCCACCGTGGAGCTGGGCATCAGCACACCACGTCCAGAAACACTCAGATCAGTCAGGCGGCGGCAACAAATCCTGATGTAGCCGCTGTCGTGGCACTTGCACTACAATGAATGGGCTTGTGACTACCTGCCGCCCTTCCATCGACGCATCATAATCCCCAGACACATCCTCCATCCATCATCCAAAACCCTAGCACAGACGAGCTACCCCCTCAAAACCCAAATAACCAAACGCCATATTCCCATCTGCATGATCAACCGCAACAATCCCAAAACCAAGATCAAGAAGCGCAGAGCGTGGCCCTAAAGGATAACACTGGAAACAATTCACATCCTCACATCCAACATCCCCTCAACACAAACCCTCCTGCACTACAACAAACCTCCCTCACCCAAAGACAAATAGAGGAAGCGACTGATCTACTGATTCGCCAAATCTTACGATCTCAAATGGAACAACAACAAACCCCCGCTCGACAGATAGGCATGATGGCTGATCGTCGTTCTGCTGAATCTCTTGAAAAAATCGTGGACGACCGAATCAATCTGGCCATGAATTCCTGTCCGAATCAGCCATCCACACAATACCGCTCTCCTTTCATTCCAAAGATCCTGGATAGCCTTCCAGCGGTCGGTACTAAAATACCAACGCCTGAGAAGTACACAGGAAAGATCGACCCTCTTAACTATCTTCAACCTTCCAATCGATGATGAACCTGCATTGCATTCCCGATGCTATTCAATGTAAGGCTTTCTAAACAGCCTTTCAGGAAGGAGCCCGACGATGGTTCAACAGTTTACCCCCACGTTGTGTCACCTGCTTTGAGGATTTTAAGCTGCTATTCCTCAACCAATTTGCTACAAGTAAACGGCCACAGAAGACTGCCTTGGAAGTGATGCAGTTGACCCAAGGAAGGAACGAAAGTTTACGGGAGTTCATCACTCGATTTAACAATGAAGCTATTGAAGTCCCTGACCTCACTTGCTCGTCCACGTTGGCTGCCCTTATAAGCAACACGAGGGGTGAAGAGTTCAAGAAGTCGTTGGCCCTTGATCAGCTTAGGTCTATCCAAGAGATAAGAAATCGGGCAGATAAATATATCCAGCTAGAGGAAGTGTTGCAAAACACAAAACGTAGAGCAGATGACGCTGGCAGAGTGGTAGAACCGATGATTCACATAAACGGCAGAAGGATTAGTCTAGCTAGAGAAAGCCGATCGACCGACAGGACTAACGACTCGAATCCTTCACCCTGCTCAATAGGCGGTATGCGGAAGTATTGGAGGTCATGAGAGCTGAAAGGGAACCCCTCCGAGAACCTAATAAGCTGAAAACTCCCCTCAAAAAGCGGGATTCCACTTTATAGTTTCGTTTCCATAAAGATGTAGGTCACGACATGGAGGATTGTTAGGATGTGAAGCGAGAAATCGAGTTCCGTATCCAAAGGGGATGGCTAGGTAGATTTCTGAAGTATGGAAAAAATGTCAAACGGGGCAATGAAGGCAGGGGTGGTTAGTCTGAAAACTAGCGAAAGTCTTAGAAACAAAATAACATAAACGATAGAGGAAGGCAGAACAAGAATACAGACGACCGACGCGACACGAGAGGACAGTCCAGGGCTAGAGATGACATAAATGTCGGACAGCCGGATGACCGACCGGTTAGGGTAATAAACATGATTTTTGGTGGTAGCACAGCAGAAGGGTCCACCGTTAGAGGAAGGAAGAGGTATGCCAAACAGATCGCTGAGGACCTATCAACAAAGAAAAAGAAACAAACTAGTGAGGTGATCTCGTTTGACGAATCTGATCTGGCTGGTGTCAGCTGTCCTCATGATGATGCACTAGTGGTCACTTTAAATATGGATGGTAGCGAGGTGAAACGGGTAATAATTGACATAGGCAGCTCGGTCGACCCTACTATACTACGATGCTTTTAAGCAGATGGAGATTCCGGAGGAGCAGCTACTGCCAATAGAGGGACCCATCAAAGGGTAACAGAAGCATCAGCCTATCCATTTGCTCGAGTCCTCTTGAATGTAAAATTCGAACAAAAGCCAAGCCAAGTAGAGAAGAATGTTGAATTTCTGGTCGTGAAGTTTGTAGGAGCATATAATGCAATAACTGGAAGAGCCACCCAAAACGCCCTCAGAGCAGTCGTCTCAACCTACTATCAAGTAATGAAGTTCCCAACACCCCATGGAATCGGTATTGTCAGGGGTCAGCAAAGAATCGCTAGGGAATGCTACTTGGCATAAACAAGAACCCTTGAGGGAGCGGTAGTTTTGACAAGTTCTCTTGATGTAAGAGCAGATGAAGAAACCAAAAGAATGAACCCTGCAGAAGAAACGCAGCAGGTCATATTGGATGAGGAAGACCGATCTAAATTCAAAAATCTGGGCTCCGAACTTGAAAAAGGGCTGGCCAAAGAAATCACAAATTGCTTGGTAGAGAACAGATCGGCCTTTGCCTGAGTACCAGCGACAAGCCTGGAATCTCTCGAGCAGTAACATCTCATTCCCTGGGTATTCGAAAATGTTGCAGGCCGGTCAGACAGAAGAAGCGGTGGCACAGCAAAGAGAGGCAAGGGGTGATCGAGAAAGAAATAGAGAAAGTATTTGATGTTGGGTTCATTCGGGAAGTCAAGTACCCCGAATGGTTGGCTAACGTGGTACTAGTGAAGAAGAAAAACGAAAAATGGAGAATGTGCATCGATTTAACCGACTTGAACAAAGCATGCCTAAAGGACAGTTTTCCCCTACCCAAAATCGATCAGCTAGTAGACTCTATGTCAGGGTATGAGCTCCTCAGCTTCTTGGATGCTTTCTATGGTTATCATCAGATACAAATGAGTCTCGAAGACGAAGAAAAAATGGCTTTTATAACTGATCGGGCACGTATTGCTACCAGGTGATGCCGTTCGGTTTGAAAAATACAGGGGCTACTTATCAGCGACTCGTTACAGAAGTTTTTAAGAAACAGATCGGCCAAACAGTCGAGACTTATGTGGACGACATGGTGGTCAAAAGCAAGACGGCCGCCAAACATGTGGAAAATCTTATAGAAGTCTTCCTGACCCTCAATAAGTTCCAAATGAAGCTGAAACCTGAAAAATGCATCTTTGGTGTAGCATCTGGAACATTCCTGGGATTTATGATTACTCAGCGGGGGATTGAAGCAAATCCAGAAAAGATCGAAGCTATCGTCCAAATGCCCTCACTGCGATGCTTGAAAGATGTTCAAATATTGACAGGGCGGATAGTTTCTTTGAGCAAATTCATCTCTAGGATGGGGAACAAGTGCCTCACATTCTTCAAAATTTTGAGGAAGGCGGATGTGAGACAATTCCAATGGACGGATGAATGCGAGAGAGCATTTCAACATTTGAAGCAATATCTGACCAATCCACCCATCTTGCAGAGCCCTATTGAGGGGGAGAATCTGATTATTTATCTGGCAGTCACAGAAGGGGCAATCAGCGCAATTCTCATTCGATCGGACGGTAATAAACAATTCCCGATTTACTATATCTGTAAGGTGCTAAACGGACCAGAAACGCACCCATTGAGAATCTTGCCCTTTCGTTAGTAACTGCAGCACGGAAACTCAGGCCCTACTTTCAAAGTCACATAATTGAGGTATGGACCGATCAACCCCTCAGGCAATGTTTGTAGAAACCCAAAACCTCAAGGCGGTTGATAAAATGGGCAATAGAGTTGGGAGAGTTTGACATACATTATAAACCGCGAATAACGATCAAAGCCCAAGTATTGGCGGATTTCACTGCAGAAATGAGTCAACCTACCTCACAGAATGAGCAACGCCCTACTTGGAGTTTATTTATTGATGGGTTGTCCAATGCTGAGGGATGCGGAGTAGGACTGGTCCTGATCAGCCCACATTAGGAAGAAAAGGTGGAGTATGCTCCTCGATTAGAATTTAGAGCATCCAATAATGAAGCAGAATATGGAGCTTTAATAGTTGGTCTTCAATTGGCAAGAGAGATGGGGATAAAGCATTTGAAGGTGTATAGCGATAGCCAAATAGTGGTTGGTCAAGTTAATGGGCGATATGAGGCAAAAGGGAACAACATGATCAAGTATCTAGAATTGGCGAAACAAGAGTTAAGTAATTTTAAAGAATGCTCGATCAGCAGGATAGAAAGGATGCAAAATGCTCAGGCAGATGCACTTTCCAAGATGGCTTCTGATCAAAATGCCAGGAAAAACATCTTGGTCGAGCGGCTCGACAGACCTAGCATTCAGAAAGCTAGTGAAGTCTTCGAAGCATATGCTGAACGATAAAGTTGGATTTAGCCAATCAGACAATACTTTCTTAAGGGAACACAACTGATGGAAGCCCTGGAGGCCAAGAAACTAAGAGTAAAGGCGGCCGAATATGTGATTGTTAATGACACCCTGTACAAGCATTCTTATGACTGGCCGCTACTACGATGCTTGAGCGAAGAAGAGGCAGAACGAGCAATGGTTGAAGTTCATGAAGGAATGTGCGAAAATCATTTAGGAGGCAGAATGTTGGCTCACAGACTGATCAAATAGGGGCATTATTGGCCGATGATGAAGAAAGATTGTCAAGAAAAAGTTAACCGATGTGAGGCCTGCCAGAGGAATAGCAATTTATCTCACCAACCGACCGAACAGTTGAAAATTGTGAGCCATCCTATTCCCTTTGCTCAATGGGGAATGGACATACTAGGTCTTTTTCCTCTTGGTCCTGGGCAGAAGAAGTTTCTGATAGTGGCTGTCGAATACTTCACTAAATGGGTAGAAGCGGAAGCGGTCGCCACCATCACTGAGCAGAAAATTGAAAACTTCGTACGCAAGAACATACTTAATCGTTTTGGGATGCCTATGGTTTTGGTTACAGACAACGGTCGGCAATTTGATAACGACAAGTTCAAAGATTTCTATCAGCGATTGAAGATAAGGCTACAATTGACTTCAGTGGCTCATCCTCAAAGCAACAGTCTTGTGGAGAACACCAACAAAAAGATAATGAGCGCACTCAAGAAGCGCTTAGATGGACGTAAGACTTAGGTAGATGAATTAGGCGAAGTGTTGTGGGCATACAAAACAACCCCAAACGGGGCCACTGTGTTAAGTAAAAATGACTTTACGATTAATAATTTTGATGATAAACAAAAGCAGACGCAAAGTACAAAAGCAGACGCAAAGTACAAAAGCAGACGCAAAGTAAAAAAGCAGACGCAAAGTAGAAAAGCAGACGGAAACTATTTAGAAAGCAGAAGAAAGCCAACTAGAAAGCAGACGCAAGAAAGTAGACACAAGAAAACAAACGCTAGAAAGTAGACGCAAGAAAAAGCAGATGCTAGAAAGAAGACGCAAGAAAGCAGACGCTGGAAAGCAGACAGAAGCATCAGTCTGAGTTAGTTACAGAACTCAACTGAATAACCATTTCTTTAAAGAATCAAGAAACAGTTATCAAGATGCAGTTGAAGATAAAGGCTATAAATACGAGTCGGAGTTGAAGATTACATACACACACATATGATATAGAGAACAACCGAAAATCTCAAAAGTTAGAGAGAATATTGTGCGAATTGTTAGAGCTATTTTTCTGTAACAAGCTCGTAACACTCTTAGTGTGAAAGTGATACAGATAGCCTGAAGAGGCTAAAAGTAAAAGAATATTGATTGTATAGAGTCCTGAAGAGGCTCTAAGAAAAGAATACTTGTAAAGTTTTTAGAGATAGTGAAATCTTAGAAAGACATCTGAGGACTAGACGTAGCCCACGATTTAGGGTGAACCAGTATAAAAATTACTGTGTCAAAATCTCTCAACTCTCTCTCTCTCTTAATCGTGATTTTCAATATTACTGTTTACACAAGTCTATAGAAAATCTTTCACAAACGTGTATACATTAGTTCTTTTGAAACAACAAGTTTTGTTTAATCAAAAAAAGTTTTCAGAAAGGGGTTTAAGAAAAGTTTACCACAATTCAACCCCCTTCTTGTTCATCTATATATCGTTATTGAGTAGTGTATTAACGTGTGATTCACTTCAATTGGTATCAGAGCTTGGTGCTCAAGGATCACTTTAACGAAGTGTGAATTAAAGAAAATGGCAGAATCACATACGTACATTGCAAAGGGTGCCTCAGTCACTAGACCTCCGACATTCAACGGAGAAGACTATCATTACTGGAAAGATAGGATGTGTTTGTTCATCGAATCTACTCACATTGATCTTTGGGATATAATCGAGAGTGGACCGTATACACCTATAGATGAAGACGGAAATCTTATTCCACGAATCAGATGGACAGCCAATCAAAAGCCGAGAGTTCAACTGAATTCTAAACCGAAGTTTTTCTTGAGTTGTGCCTTAAGCAGGAGCGAATATGATAAAGTCCACATATGCGAAACCGCGAAGGAGATGCGGGACACCTTATCCATCGCACTTGAAGGCACGAGCCAAGTTAAAGAATCCAATATAAGTATTCTTGTACATCTGTACGAGCTATTCAAGATGAAAGAAGAAGAGTCCATTGATCAAATGTTTGGAAGATTTCAAACAATTGTTAATGGAT
>JANKYE010535479.1:0-11688 GCA_032467995.1 Erythroxylum dillonii
ATTTGATGATTTATTTGTCATTACATGATCATGGAAATAATGGATCTTCATGAACACTATACAAATAACATGAAAAATCTGGATATAATGTTGTTTCATATTTGATGATTATTCTGTTATTAGATAGCGTAGAAATGATTTTGAGTTAGAAAGAACCATAAAAATATGCATGACAAGAGTATAGAGATATGGAAAGTTGATAGTGAAACATATGCTCTATTTCCCTTTTTCACTGTGTATATATATGTATACGTACGCAAGTATTTTGAGGGTTTTTAGAGATGATTTAAAATTAGTTTAGAGTTAAGGGATAGATGTAAGGTGATGTCTGTAAGTGAGTAAGAATGATTAAAGTGATAGTTGGAGGAAGACAATGAGGAGAATGTAGAAAATGAAAATGTAGAAAAATGACAGTGAAGAAATACCGAAAATGGTGATATACGTGAATGAGGTTTTGTTTTGATGTTTGTGTGTAATTATGGTTTTTGATCTGTTTGTGAATGTGTTGAGCTGAATGGGAGTTGAAATGGTGAAATGAAAATGGAGAATGTCATAAAAGGAAAGTGCAGGAGAATGAAAGAAGAAACACAGAGAATGAAGAAGATAAGTTAATGATTTTTTGTTTTGTTTTTGATGTATGTGTTTTAATATGAAATTTGGAGTTGTTGTGAATGATTTTATTTAAATGGGAGTTGAAAATGGGGTTGAGAGGAGTTAGGGAAGTTGGTTTAAAAGAAAAGTAAGAATTTAAGTTAGAGAAATTGGTTTAGAAAAAAGAAAGAAAAGAGAAAAAGGGGTAAAAATGTGGTCTGAAACTTCCATGATTAAACTGTATTGATATAGGAAGATTTTAACAAAATTTCTTCATGAAAGTTGTAGATCTTTCTTTTAGTTTTTTTATTGATATAAAGTTTGAAAACTTTGGATTTCAAGATTGAAAGTTATGGAGGTTAGAAGTGAGGGAGTGCAACTGGGAAGTCGCAATCGTGACGAAGCACGATCGCGGACTCGCTAATTTACACCGAATGTCGCGATCGCGATTATTTTTCTTCTCTCACACCTGTGACTCCTCTCCTCACACCCATGATTTTTCTTTCCTCACAGCTGTGATTTTTCTCTCTCACCCCCGTGAGTGTTGATGGCTGGACCAGATGTGGTTTTTAATTGTCCCATCATGATACTATTCTCTCTAATAGTCCAACCTTCTTTGTCTGTATCTGTCACACTCGTGACTTTTCTTCCTCACACCTATGACTTCTCTTCCTCATGCCCGTGAGTGTTAATTTCTGGACCACGGTTTTTAATTGTCACATCGTGACACTGTGCTCCTTAATGGTCCAGTGCACCTGAGAGCATTTTGCAAGCTGAATAATCTTGATTCTTTTGACCATAACTTCTTATCTAGATCTCTAAATGACTTGATTCTTGAACCAATAGATTCCTAAAACATTATTCTACCTCTCCATTAAAATTGGTAGCATTATGAATTGATTTGATAAAGATTGAATGAATGGAAATTAGGAAATTTGTTGGAATAGTATAAACTGGTATGATTTCACTGAACATACTTAGGTATTTCGGCTATATCTTGATCTGTAGATTTTCAAATGAGATGATTTTTGATTTGGAGTAAACTAGATACATAGGGATGAAAATTATCAGAGAAATAGAATATTAATTCAGTCTCTAAAACTTTCAATTTCTGGATGAAAATTGAGTATAATGTACCGTTTCAGAATGAAAACAGTTCGAAAATATTTGGAGAATAACTTTCAAAATACTGAACCAAATTGAATGATTTTTATGTCATTAGAAACTTGAGAGATAGGAGAATAATTTTATAGAAGAGAGTATTGCCAAATTACTTCATTTGGATTGTCTAAATGATCAAGAACAGTAGACCTGAAAGTCAATTTTTGGGAAAAATCTGAAATGATTCATTGGGTTATGAAAGTAGATTCAAAATGTTTATTTGAGGTATAAACCCTACGTACAAATGACACTTAAGTGATTTTTGATATTGGATTGATTTTTTTGATGAGAATGATGGAAAAATACCTGGGATTGTCATGGACATGCATTGTGCATATTTCATATACATACATGAGCATTATTAAACACTTATAATTGTGCAAATTGTGATATGTGTATATTGCTTGTTATAGAGAAGCAACTGGAACGTCAACCTCTATAAGTTGCCGAAACTTATAGGCATTAGCTTCAGGAGCAACTTGTGAGTAACTTAGACGGTCTCACTCAATTAATTTTTTGTTTTATATTATGTTTGAATTATAGAATGAATGTGATTTGATTGTGATGATTCCGGACAATAAAGGTCCGATGATTGTGATATATGAATGAGATATTGAAGTACTACTTGAATGTGAATGCGACGAACTAAATGTTTCATGACATGATTGATTATGAGAGATGCATTCCATATATGAATTCATAATCAGATAATGAGAGTTGTGACCTGAGTAGCTACCTAAAATGAGCTTAAAGCTCCCAATTGTGATTAAGAGCCAAAGGCTTACTATACAAAATGAGCCCTGTATCTCCAACGGATAAGGGACATTATAAATGAGCCCGGTATCCACAACAGATACGAGACAGTTTAGGCACTCGGTCACAACAGCGTAACAATTGGAAAAGAGCCACATGAGCATTTCATATTCATTTTATTAAGCATGGTTGATTGATTGAAATGCAAAATTGTCTATTCTTGAGTGAGAATGTGATATGTTATCAATTATGCAAAGTTGTGAAATATATGTTATATGTATTGATGTAATGTATGAATTGACTGAACCATCGATGATGGTTACTTCATTGAGTTCACAAAACTTACCAAAATTGCAACGTTAACTTTTCATGACTGAGAGACGACTTTAGCTACTGAGGGACTCTACAGGTAATGTAGACTTGTACTTTTGGAACAAGAAGAAATGGTTCAAGGTCGGTCAGCTAGATATGCACAGATTAGATAGATTTTGTGTATTTTCCTCTTTCATGTAGCACATTTTTGTATTAGGCTATGATGTTGTATTAGTATGGATGTTGAAAGATACAATGTAGACATTCGATGTTTATAAAATGAAAAGAGGAAGTTTGGTTTTAAAATATTGTGTTTGTCCTTATGAGGTCTTTTAAGAGAATAAAGATAGATGATGCCAAGTTAAGTGAATGTTATGATTGAACGTAGCGCGCCATTGTCATAAGTTATATATTGGAATGTCCGCAGGGTGTTCTGGTATGTATCCTAGGGTAAGGGGCGCTATAGTAGGTAGAATCAGAGCATGGTTTGGCATCCATAGGGATGTCTAGGAATGTTAAGCATGAAATATCGTGAGAAATGAGGATAATGATTGAAGTTATTGTTTATTATAAGTCATCCGCCATAGGTGATCAAACAGGAGAATCAGCTGACCTAGGATCGATAGGAGCCAGTAGGGAGTCCTCGATACCTCGACAAAAGGAGATGCCTCCTAGAGTTCCTGAGAGAAGAGAGAGGAGGTATGATAGGCTGCGGAAGTAAGGGGTTGTGGATTTCTATGGCAGCAAAGACCCTGCAGAGGCCGAAGGATGGTTAGAAAGGACGAAAATAGATTTTGATCAAATGGACTGCGAGCCTGACGAGAGGTTCGACTGTGCAGTATGCTTACTACAAGGCCCAACTTATCAGTGATGGAAGACTGTCCCAGACAATACCACCAGGCCTTGCCACCTGAAATGGAAAGACTTTCTGAGGGTCTTTAAAGAAAACTACATGCCCAAGATCTACTTAGATCGGAAGATGAAGGAGTTTCAAGATTTGAAGCAGGGTAGGATGTCAATGGCAAAGTATGAGTAAAAGTTCAACGAGTTGATAGGTTATGCTACCGTTTTGATTCCTATCGAAGAAGACAAGTGTAGGAAGTTTGAGGATGGACTCAATTTGGAGATCAGAACAAGGATGACAATTTCAAACTTGAGTAGTTTCACTAAGTTGAGGGTTGCTTCAATCAGAATTGAGCAGCTACTAAAAGAGGTATAAGTAGAGACTAAGCAAGGATCTAGAATGAAGAGGTCCAGTAAAAGTCAGGATGGTTTTGGTAAAAAATTCAATAAGCGCCCGAACAGAACTTTCAGACTACCAGCTGGATCAAGGTAGTCAGGATTCAGACAGAGGGGTGGTTTTGTATAGTCCAGCAGTGGAAAAGGTACAGTACAAAGTCAGTTACCTCTGTGTGAGCTTTGTGGGAAGAGGCACGATGGTGAGTGCAGGAGACTATCTGGAGATTGCCTTAGGTGCGGCTCTTTTGATGACCAGATTAGAGATTGTTCTGCTGCTTTGGGAGCTCAGTCTGGTATGAGTGGTAGATTTGGGAGTAATGCTACGGTCCAACAGAGATGAGGTAGTGGATCCGGACAGAGGAGCCGTGGCAGAGGCAGAGTGAGCTTTGGGAGTCCTTCTGTCAGGACTGAGGTGCGAAGCAGTCGATCCCAGTCCCAAGCTAGAGTCTATGCCATGACCAAGCAGGAGGCCCAGGAATCTCTAGATGTCATTGTAGGTGCGCTATTTATTTATGCTCATGAAACATTTGCATTGCTAGATCCAGGATTTACACATTCATTGATCGCATCGCATCTGGCATCTAGGCTGCATTGTGATAGGGAGCTATTACAGTATGGACTAGAGGTGAGTACACTAATAGGTAGTAATATAGTGAGGTGGTGAGGCAGCATGAGGTTCTAGTGCCTATTGTATCGGACAGGAATCCCATATTCACTTCAAGATTTTGGAGGAGCTTGCAGTCTGCTTTGGGTACTAAGTTGAACTTCAGTACATTATTTCATCCTCAAACAGATGGATAGAGTGAAAGGACAATAAAGACTGTTGAGGATATGTTCAAAGCTTGTGTACTGGAGTTCCAAGGAGATTGGGATCAACATATGGAATTAATAGAGTTTGCCTATAATAACCATTACCATAATAGTACCAGAATGGCACCGTATGAGGCATTGTATAATAGAAAATGTCGGTCGCCATTATATTAGGATGAAGAGGGCTTGAGAATGGTTGAAGGGCCAGAGTAGATAAGGTGAAGTTGATCCAAAGTCGAATTAGAGCGACTCAAGATAGACAGAAGAGTTATGTGGATCAACATTGACATGACATAGAGTACAGTATCGAAGACAAAGTGTTTCTCAGAGTGTCACCTTGGAAAGGAGTGTTGAGATTCGATAAAAAGGGCAAGTTAAGCCCTAGGTACATTGGTCCTTATAAGATCATTGAGAGGATAGGACCTTTGGCATATAAGTTGGCTTTACCGAATAAAATGTCTCAATTGCATAATGTGTTTCATATAAGTATACTCCGAAGATACCAATCGGATCTGACACATGTGATACTAGCTCAAGAAATTGAGGTTGCTAGTAACTTCAGCTATATTAGATACTGGAATCGCTAATAAATCTCATGCATTTACTTGCATGATATAAAAATCATTTTCATGGTTCTTCCACCATAGCAATACATCTACTTTACATCTTTAACTTTAGTTGCACAATCTGTCATCAAATATTTGTCCAACTCCATCATAGTATAAGAAGTCCTAGCCCTTTTCCTTTCATGAATTTTGCAAATGAGAGTTTTAAACTGTTCTTAGAAGAAGTTGAAGCTGAAGTTGAAGTTGAAACCAAACCTAAACCTAAACTTGAAGCTAGAGCTGAACAACCTAAACTACTGCGATCCTAAATTTTTTCTAAATCTTAGTTGATGATCAATAATCAAATGACACCAGAGTTGTTTAATGAGATCCATATGCTCTTGAGCCCGATCACCATACAACACGTCATAATAGAAATTAACCCACTCCATCTTGTATCTTAAGTCCAACATAGACATTACTGCCATAGTATGTCTTACTGGTATCAAATATGTCTAACCATATACCAGTAAAAATTAAAATCCTCCATCATCTACTTTGCCATTGTAAAGCCCATTCATAAAATAAAACAAATCAAATAACTCAACCTAGCCCATAACTGATAAGTTGTATAAAAATAGCATTTGGAAATAAACATTAAGAGCACCAACAAAACCACCATCTTTTCTTCATCTTTCTCTTCATTTCCTAGCTGGTAAGTGTATATAAAAAGACACTCTTTCATCTACATGTAACACTTCCCTTATAGGTTCCCTCATTGTGTTTGTTTTGTAGGAAAATTTGAGGTAGTTATGAAGGTTAATAACCCAAAATCCCTCACACTTAGGTAAATTTCTAGCTGCAATTTTGTGACTATTTTTGTGAATTTTGATCACCCTAGGCTAGTTTACAGTTGGGTTGCGTGTTGTGATTGTTTAAGACAATAATTGAAGTTGCATGAAGGGATAAAAATGGAGAAAATGTAGCTGAAAAATTGATAAAAGAAAGTTAGATAGGAGAAGAGGAGAGGGTGAAGAAGGTGGCATCTTTTGAAAATTTAAGTTGTATGTAGGGGCAGAATAGGAAAAGAAAAGAGTGAAGGGTAAATCTGGAATTTACTTCCAATAAGGGCATTTTTGGTATTACTTGAAATGGATGAGGAAAAATAGGACTTTTAATTAGTTAAGGGTATTTTGGTAATTAAGGTGGTTAGGTTAGTAAGGATATCATTTTTATAATTAAGAATGAAGTGGAAAAGAGAATAAGGTTAGATTATTAAGTGTAATTGGGTCATAAATTTTTTGGTAAATTAGTCTCATAAAATTTTGTAAATTATAGGTTTAAAGGTCTGATTAAGGAGCAATTTGGACTATCAATTAGTTGACTCCAAAATCAAGATAAGGATAACCTTAGACTTTGCTCTTAAAATAAAGTATCATTTTGTTATTAATAAATTATTTTGAATTAGTCACAAATTAAATTAATGATTAGAGGTTTCATACATGAATTCAAGGTGCTTCGAGTTTATATTTTGTTATGTATATTGAAGTGTATTAATTGTTATTTTGGCAAAAATGTATTATTAAATAGAGACTGGTTAAAAATATGTTGTGAACAATTGGTGAAAATCGAGAATCAGTAGCTTGTCTAGGATAGGCTACATTTGATGGTCTTAGATGAATAGGTTGAGTTAATATGAATGAGTGGTGGCTAAGTATTTGTTTGTGTAGCAGATATCAAGGCATTCTGAGTCCTGGGGATGTCCTGTGCTGTTGACTAGGTACTGGAGTAATACTAGGATATCCTGAGTCTTGGGGATATTCTGTGTTGATAGCTAGGTACAAGAGTAGTACCAAGGTGAAGATTGAAAATTGAGGTACCCTGTGTCCATATTTATACATTTAATTACATTTCGATTTAGTAAGAGTTTACGATGAGTTGAGGTGAGCCAGCAAACCATTGGATGCAAGCCTACTAGGTTAACTTGAGCCCAAGCAATTCAGTTAAATATTGGAATAAAGCATAAATGGTAGTTATAATTAATATTTGTGTTAATCATTATTTTGTAAAATTTATGAGATGTTTTTTAATTGTTTAGATTAGAATGAGTGTTATTGTGTATATATGTATTATATGTATGAATTAATCGGTTGACTAAGTCTTATAATTATTTATTGAGTTATTTGATTTTAAAGGTATGTTCAGTTATCGTTACTGAGTAAGCAGTTCAACCCTTGCCATTATGTTTTAGGAGATCGAGAGATTGCCAATAACTCTAGTGTACGGGACTGATGGAGTGGAGTTTAGGTGGGACCAGTAAAATAATTAAGTAAAGTTGTTTGTTTGTATATATTTTTGAATGTGACAGTTTGGGTAATTATATTGTATATAATATTTTTGTTTTTGACAAACAATCATCTCTTTTAGGAATTAATGAGGAATTTGACGATTAATGGTATGTTTTGGGAACTATTTGATTAATTGTGGTTTAAGAATTCTAGGAGCATCACATTACCTAGATCCCCTTATTGGAATCAAATATCCAATCAAATAAAACTTTTTTGATCTCACACATATTAATAAAGCAAATGTGTGAAGTTGGATATTTTGTTCCTGAGAATATTTTAGTAGTATAAAATATTTCTAACTTCACACAAAGTCTTTTACCAACTCCTATTGCTCTTTTGTAGGTAAATAAGTATACTGAGAATCTTTTTTATCTCAACCTGTTAAACACCTTAACATATAGGATTAATGATTTCAACAACTTTAAAGTTGAGTTTTATTTGATGGGACAATCGAATACCAATTTCTTCGTCCAAGGAATGAATAGTTGTTGTGCAGTTTCTTCAAAATTGTTAACTCTTTTGAGTGTTACACTATAATATATTACACTACCTAAGATCAATTCTACTATTTTCTTTATCATCTCCAACATGTCTTTCACAATCAAATTCAAAATATGTGTAAAACAATGAATAAGGAATAACCTCCCACCAACCAACAAGTTCCCAACCCGTAACTTATTCTTCACCTTTTCAATCATCACATCATTCATGCGACAATTGTTGAATGTTATGGTAGACAATTTGATGTCGATATTGCAACCTGTTAAACACTCGGTCCACACCATTATTTTTAGAAGGAAAAACTTCTAGAGTGCTCAACCGAGTAATAATAGTTCTTGGAGTTGGAGGAAATTTATTCAGGTTAGGAATATTATTTGGAACCAATTCAAATCTAAGATAGGAAATGGAATTTCTTCTTTCTTATGGCAGGACCCTTGGCACCTTAGAGGTATCCTAAAGGATCTCTCAACGCCTAGAGCTATCAATGGTTCAAAATTTCAAATAAATGCTAAAGTAGCTGATGTTATCAGAGGCAATATGTGGTGCTAGCAAGGTGCAACTATTAAGACCATTCATATGCTAGAGCCATTAATGTATCAACCTGATGGGTCCCAACCTGATAGATTATAATGGATTACAAGTCCCTCAAAACCATACACAAATGCTTCAGCATACACTGTAATGAGACCTCTTTATTCGAAAGTACCTTGGTATAAATTGGTGTGGCATAAAGGTACCAACCCAAGGTATGCCTTTATCTTGTGGTTAAGTTACTTTAATAAGCTATGAACAAGGGATCAACTCCTTTATTCTTATATTCCTAATCATTGGTCCCTGTGTTGCTCGAATAATGAGTCTACCAGCCACCTCTTTTTTGAATGTTCCTTTGTAAAATTAGTATGGTTACACTACCTTAGCCACTTTTAGATAAAAATTTCAAACCTGCTAAACCTTCAATCCATTCTAATTTGGTTCAACCAACCTTAAAACCTCAGAAACATTGACCTTAACACTTTTATCATCCTTCTTTCTGTTATAGCGTACAACTTATGGTCTAGGAGAAACCTCAGAACCTTCAAAAACACAGTCACAGACGTGGGGAATATTAACACTAAAGTGATCTTCCAAGTAATGGAACAACTCAGCTCAAATATTGAGAGAAGGTAAATAATGGTGACTGGATTGTTTCTTGTTTCTTTTAATATTTATTTTGCAGGTGTGCTAATTGGTTCAGGAAAGCAAAATTTATTTCACTTGTCGACAATCCATATCAATGTGAGCATATATGCAAGGAATGGGATATCACTACAGCTTCAGGAAAATGGAAGGAAACTCACCCTCTTTGGCAACAAAAGAGGCATAAGATACAAGAATGATTGAACATACAAAAGCATTGAAGAATGTGGATCGTGCAACAAGCTATAAGGAACACTCCTTCGGCAACTCAATAATAAGAGAGCCCTACTTCTCGAATGTGAAGGATTAGTATGAAGTCTTGTTTTATTTCTATTGATTGAGACTCTAGTATGTAATTAGTCGTGTTACTGGAAAGATGATCCTTGATATGATCATCTTGTTTGCTAGACATGGGTTAGGCTTGCTATTGTGGTTGTATGGTCCTGGGGAATAGTTTTAAGGTTCCTCCTGCTCTCTTGTTAATTTCTTTTTGTTTGGTTAAGAGATTGCAATCTTAGAAATCTCTCGTTTGTACATACCTTTTATTTATTTATAATTTATTGAATTACCAAAAAAAAAAGTTGTCAACCTTTCACTTGTATATAGTGCTAGTACATAAATGAACCTACCATTTATGAATATGCATAAAAATCAATCATAACATAATTAACAGTAAATAAAAACAATATTAAAGAATATAATTTACGTCATTAGTTTACTGTGTAGAGTCAAGTCATTATCAATATAGTGTGTCATCACCATTATATAGCCCTTCTGTTAGTTATAATTGAATGAAATTTTTGCTATGTATTATTTCTAGTTGTGTTAATTAAATTATAAGATTTAATTAGAGGTATTGAGTAGATTTAATTCTTTGTTACATATTCTAAATGCCATAACCAAACTTCCAAACTATTCTCCTCACTTAAATTCATTGAACAATGAAGCTTATTCATCATACCACGAAGTTTGATTGCATTTATGGATAAGAATAATTAAGATTCAATACAATAGAAGGGACTTTTAGTGACGATTTATTTCGTTGATAAAATTTACAAAATCATTGTTAATAAGCATTAGTGATGATTTGTATTCATTGGCTAAAACATCGCCATAACACTATTTTCTTGCAAATCCATAACCCTCAATATAAATCTAAGAGAACTTGTATAGAAGTTCTCTTAGTAGGTTGATATCCAATATCTCTAGGAATGACCTTGGGTTTGCTCAACAAGCCACCCTAGGTCAATCGTTAGGTATCGATCATACCAATTATATTTATAATGCAACTATCGAATCTAGTGCTATCAATTGTTGATGTGCACACACACATTGGGCTATCAACTCTTCATGTATGTACATCTTATATATACAACCCAACTTCGCCTCTGTCCATGTTGACCTTGGGTTTGCCCAACAAATTAACGCTTTTAGTTAAAACCAACCCATTAATCTAAAAACCCTATTTCTATGGTTTGAATATATTTGTGTAGAGTGGGCTTGGGTTTGCCCAACAACCTTAACTCTAAAAGTAACTCTGGTTCTCACCATATTAATGGAAGGCATTAGTTTTAACATTCCAAGTGAGAGGTTTCTACTTAGGTCTCATCTAACTAGGATGGTCTTATATATCACACACACACACACACACACATAGTAAGTGTATACATATATATATATGCTTACTTACTATAACTATATGACATGATTTGGACAACTCAATCAAATTGGACTTAAGTCCACAACCATCCATTATGCAAGTCCACACAAAATCCTAGCATGCATTCTTTAATGCATCAAAGAACACATAAATTTTGGTTATGACAAGTTATGGATCCTAGTCGATTCAACTCTTAAATCGAATTGCTAATCTTGGCTAAATTTTAATTTTGCCTGTCATTTTCAATTTGGAATTTAATATTAATCAAATTAAATTAAACTCCAATTTTCCAGAAAATAATACAAAATTAATTCACCTTAAAATGCTATTTGATGTCAAAATTAAACACTTTAATTTTGTCACACATGCCACTTTCTAGTCATACTATAAAATTCTATTCTTTACTTAAAATAATTCAAAATTAATTTCTTAAAATTTTCCAAAATTATCAAAACATCAAATCATCATTCCATGCATCTTCAAGTCATTTCAAGTTCATCAAAATAATTTTGTAATCACTCAAAATCATCAAGATAACCGAAATTACACCTAGACACATAAAATGACAAATTTGACATCTAAAATTTTTCCG
>JANKYE010538717.1:0-11669 GCA_032467995.1 Erythroxylum dillonii
AGGTGGTTGCGAGTTCGAACCACCAAAGAGGACAATACCAATTTATGGGGGTTGCAGGGGCTTATGGCTGGGCCTGTTTCCCCTGGACTCTGGATTACGGGGGCTTATGGCTGGGCCTGTTTCCCTTGGATCCAACACAAGTGACCTTGAAGGGAAAGGGCGAGGCACTCCTTTCAGAGAAACCTAAACAAGCAAAAAAGTTCTCCTAGAATACGAACCCTGCATCAACAAGAGGAGAAGAAAGGAAAAGAGTTGACTTAGAGTGGAAACTCTGGAATGCAAGCATCGCAAGCAACTAGATCTTTAGTCTCAATTTTGAAGGAAGATTCAGCAAAATTAGCTAAAGAGACTAAGGTAAAAGGAGGTTGGATTTTGAGAAGAAGAAACCCCAACCTCAACAACAACCTCCTGGGCTAATTGAAGAGATTAAAAGGCAAAAAATCAATCAGAAAAAGAGCACTCTAACTGCTATTCAAAAGAAAAGGTTAGTTGAACACAGTCCAGCACATGTTAATCCTTTTAAACCAATGAGGAAAGAGGATTTGAGAATGAAGATCATTGAAGAAGTTGAACCTGTCAGGAGTAGCAGCTCTACAATCATAAGAGAATCCTTGAAATGGTTAGTCAAGGTACAATCTAAACTAATTATTGTGAATAGTTTCTCTATACATCTGTTGAATGATGGAGAGAAAAGGTTGTATAGTGTTCTGCGGGATGAAAGATCAGAACCATACCCAACACAGATGACTAAGCAGAAGTATACTATTTAACCACTCACAAAAAGAACTGTGATAAAGATTGTCCTTGATATGCAACCAAGACCTTACATTGTTCGTAATGAAGAAAAGGGTAAGAAGAAAATATATCCAAATGGGATGACAAGTGATCTAATAGAAGAACAAATTAAAGCTAAAGTGAGAAACATAGATGAGGTATGTTATGCAGCTCATCAGAGAGGAAGTTTTGTTTCCTACCATATCTAAAAGGCATCAAGAAGTAATTGTGGTCGCGTCACCACTGAGGAAACTTCTTAGGTAGTTGGGAGAATAACAGAATAGCAGTACAGAATCATCAGAGTTAGAGATATTAGTTACAATATAGAGACTCTTGTGCACTTAATTATGCACATTAGACCCTTGAGTTCTATATCTTCAATTGGAGATGTACTATACCTATTGGAAAACAAGTTCCAAGACTACCCAGACCTGATGACCTTGATCTCCCTGAACCAAATCTATCTTTCAAACCTCTTGTGTTTACAATCATTGACCCAAATGTTATACCTTCAGAAGCATATAGTACTACTATTGTTTTTGAAGAGCAACAACAAAAGAATGATGAAGCCTTAGTCAAAGAAATTGGAGAAATTTGTGACCAGGTTGATGATTTGTGTGTTTCAATAGGTAACTTACATGAGGAAGTAGCTTACATACGACAAGACCTCAAGTTACTCCGCGCTGAAATGAAGGAAATGTTCTTTGAAATAATGAAACATCTTCGGTCATGATTTTTGATCAATAACAAATAGAGGAAGAAAGGAAGAAAATGAGAAAGATGAGGGGAGAAGATGAGAAGATGAGAAGAAGAAAAGAAGAAGAGAAGTGTATAGAAGATAAAGCTTACAATTTTTTCAATTGTATATCTTCTTACAAGTAATACTATCTTTCTAAAAATATGATTATTTATTATCATTAAAAAGGGGGAGATTGTTAAGTTAAAATGACTTCACGATTAATAATTTTGATGAAAATCAAACAATAATAATTTTAGAAAGTAAGACAAAGTGGAAGCGAAAACTAAGACCAAGCAGAAGCATAAACTAAGACGAAGTGGAAGCGAAAACTAAGACCAAGCAAAAGCATAAACTAAGACGAAGCGAAAGTAGAAACTGAGACGAAGCGAAAAAATAAGATGAAAGAAACTAAGAAAAAGCAGAAGCAGAAAATAAGACGAACCGAAAAAAAATAAGATGAAAGAAAATAAGATGAAAGAAAGTGAGACGAAGCGGAAGTAAAAACTAAGACGAAACAGAAAAATAAGACAAAAGAAAGTGAGACAAAGCGGAAACAGAAACTAAGACAAAGTGGAAAAATAAGACGAAAGAAAAAAAGAAGAAGCAAAAATGAGACGAAAGAAAAATAAGACGAAGCGGAAAACTAAAATGAAGCAGAAGAGTAAGACGAAGTCGAAAAGAAAGATGAAGCAATATAAAGGCGAAGACCCGATACTACGTCGGATGGTTAATCAATTTGAGTTAGTTACAAAATTCAACTGAATAACTATTTCTTCAAAGATCAAGAAACAAGAAGAAAGAAGCGGTTATCAAGAATCAGTTGAATACGAAGGCTATAAATGCGAGTCGGAGTCGAAGACTAAAAAAGTTAGAGATTTTAAGAAAGCTAGTGACTTTGAGAAACACTGTATTCATTGTGCTAAACTTTAGAGCTATTATTCTTTGTAACAAAGCTCGCAAATATCTCTGTAAGAGAGAAGAAAAGTTGAGAGCCTGAAGAGGCTATGTGAGAAAAGAATACTTATTGTAAGAGACCTAAAGAGGCTCGGTGAAAAGAATACTTGTATTTTTGAGAAGTATAGTGAAATCTCATAAAGGATTTTGAAGATTGGACATAGCCCACAGTTTGGGGTGAATCAGGATAAAACTGTTGTGTCGACTCTTACTCTCTAACTCTCAACTTTTAATTTCTATTGTTTATACAAGTACTTAGAAGTTAATTGCAATACGTCGTGATATTCTTACTTAATGGTTTTGAAAAAGCAAGTTTTCAAAGAAATTGAAAAGGGGATTGTATTCATCGAAAAGGATATACAATTCAACCCCCCTTCTTGTGCATTTTGTATATTGAACATAAAATCTATACTAACGTGTGATTTACTTCACTAACTACCTGTAGTCTATCTCTCACCACCTGGTTCCAGACCTAATCTCTTTTAGTAATGTCACACATCCACCGAAGCATATGCATTTCTACTACCAGCAACTGTCTTGTATACTTACGTTTGGCAGGCCAACACTTTACCCCATATATCATGGTTAAACGAATTATCATTTTATAAAACTTCTCCTTAAGTTTTAAATGAATATTTTTATCACATAAAACCCCTGATGCACTTCTCCATTTGGCCCATCCAGATCTCATACGATGTACTATATCGGCATCAATATTACTATCACTCTGAATGATGGATCCGAGATATTTAAAACTCGTTCTCTGTGGTATGATGTCAGTACCAATTGCTACTGCCGCCGTATGTACCACCGGGTTTCTCAAAAAGTTGCATTCTAAATATTCCATCTTAGACCTGTTCATTCTAAAATATTTTGATTCTAGCGTAGCTCACCAACATTCTAGCTTAGAATTGACCCCCTCTTTGGTCTCATCCACTAGGACAATATCGTCAGCAAATAATATACACCAAGGTACCTCTCCTTGAATATGTAGTCCAACACTGATAGAAAACGCTTCCGTGTCACCTCTTATTTTCCTTACGCTAGTCAATGCTCCTTCATACATATCCCTAATTACATTAATATAGGTTATAGGAATGCCCTTTGCCTCCAAACACCTTAATAAGAGGTCTCTAGGGGTCTCTAGGGACCCTATCATATGCCATCTCCAAATCAATAAAAACTATATGCAAATCCCGTTTTTGTTCCATATAGCATTCGATGAGTCTTCAGAGTAGATGTATTGCTTCTGTCGTGGACCTACCAAGCATAAAGCTAAATTGGTTGGCCGATACAGAAGCAACTCTTTGGATTCTCTTTTCAATTACCTTCTCCCACAACTTTATGGTGTGACTTAATAATTTGATGCCTCTGTAGTTGTGACATTGTTGGATGTCCCCTTTGGCATTGTATAAGTGGATCAACCTACTCAATCGCTATTCATCTGACATTTTGGCTGACTCTGGGATCACATTAAAGAGTAGACCTAATCACTTAATACCAACAACTCCTAATCGGTTCCATACCTCCATAGGTATCTCATTTGACCCTATGACCCTTCTGCTCCCTATCCCTCTCAAAACCTTTGTAATTTCACCCCTCGTGACCATTTCCTATGAGTACTTGTTAAGAACATGCCCTTAAAACTTTATGTTCAATATTCAAGCAATTGAATTGGGTCATTGTTTCACAATTTGACCATAATTCTTGGTCATCTGACTGTAGTAAGTCAAAAATTGTTTTACATGTGGGTTTAGTTCTTCTTCAAGATTTTCCATATTTTCTTGAAAGGTATAAACGGATGCATCATAAACCATTTGCATGTACGGATTTTCATTTCCATCCA
Organism: Erythroxylum dillonii; assembly: GCA_032467995.1. Classification (NCBI taxonomy): domain Eukaryota; kingdom Viridiplantae; phylum Streptophyta; class Magnoliopsida; order Malpighiales; family Erythroxylaceae; genus Erythroxylum; species Erythroxylum dillonii. The sequence continues at coordinate 4,314 of JANKYE010538717.1, forward strand.
TATTATTTTTTTAATCCAATCCCCCTTCAAACTCATTTAAGTTTACAGATGATTGGACTTGATTTCCCCTTGAGGTGCTACAAATCAATGGTTCCCTATGTCGTGTCCACTCAAAATATTTAGGGACAAACTCTTTTCTCAGCAAATGCCTATTAACTTCATCAATAAGAAGGAAACGAATGTGTTTGCACTTTTTACATAGACATCTGATCTTTGGGTCATCTATATATGCAGGTTGAGAACATGCATCTCAATTTGCATAATGAATAAAAACTTCAACTCCCTTAAAAAATTCAGGATTAATGAAACTATCAGGTGTTAATCGTCTATACATCTAAGATCTATCAACATTACTCATTTCTGCAAAACTGTCAATTTAAAACAGTGATTTCATAGTTAGTATCATTCATGTTCGCCAAAAATTACAAAACATCTAAACTTTACATAACATCACCTAAGTATTAACCAATTGAATTAATCACCAGAGATAAGACTTGTGAATCAATAAAATAAGTTCTCATTGTGACTCCTAGGCTCGTGGTACTTTTCACCAATAAGCCTCACGGGAGCTTCATCATGAGTTATGGGTTAAGGTTTATGGGTTAAGATCAAAATTATTTTGTAATTGAAGATCTTTTCTTTTGTAATCATATATGTTAGAAGAGAATTATTGTTAGAAGTTTGATATTTAACCTAAATTAAATATGTATTAGTGCCAAATATAATAAGTAATCATAAAAATATGAATACTTATTTTAAAAAATTATTGTAACTTATATACATTATCTAATATGTTTAGAAGAAAATTATTATTATATTAACAAAGATGCGTGTAAAGATTTCGCACATGAAAAATAAAGAGAACCTAATCATTTTAGAGAGCATCAATAAAATAACGGATTGACATAATTATGATAATTGGAACTATAATATAAGTCAAACCCATCTTATATTAATTCATTGATAAACTGAAATTCATACCACAAACAAGTTTATGTTGATGCAGGCTATTTACATTAAAAATGCAAGAAGTTCAAATGAGAAGTTCAAACTGCAAACAAATACCCAAATCAAACCAAACACACGAAAACTTAGTCAATAACAAAATCACTTACTTCAACCGACTCACAAAAGGATCTTCTTGAAGTACGTGAAGGAAGATGATGATAGAGCTAGAATGCAAAATATAAAAACTAATACAAATTCAATTAAAATGTGTGGAAAATCATTATTGACATTGTCAAAATAAAAGGAAATGAATGTCACTTGAATACCTGCTAAAACTTCTCTTCATTCTCCTTCAAAATAGAAATAGCGCCAACAAATGAGTTCCTACAATCAAGCAATAATCAATAAGATCTTAGCCAGTAAGATTACAAATCTATCCCATACCAGACCCATTTTTTTTCCATGCTATAAGTTGCAATGTGAAAAACATAAATCTTTATGATATTAGAACATTAAAAAAAGTAGTCCAACATTGACCATTTATTAACCTATGGTTTGTGACCATATTGAGAAACTAAAGTTGTTTAGTTATGCATACTTATTTGTTGTTTGTTATTTATATTTCCTGCTGATCTTATATTAAAGTTATTTGTCTTGGTGGAAATTCTGCAGTGACAAAGAGTTTAGATGTACTTGGTTACTTGTTTTTAAGTGATGGAACTATTAAAAATTGTTCACGGTTTAGAAAGCGAGATATATTAAAACAATCATATAAAACGAACATGTCAGGATTAATGGTGAGCAATATTGATTTAAAGGTGGTACATATTAAAGAATTGACTAATTGAAACATAGAATATATCTTTATCATTGAAAGTCAAGAGAAGGATAGATAAATGAGTGCTATAATGAAAGACATCAATTATGCTTGTCTTCACTCAAAAAGTCTACATAATCTAGTGGTAAGTTAATATGCAAGTCAATATGTATGTATACCGATTAGTTCATTTCTTCAATAGTTTTGAAAATTTTTCCTTAGCTATCAAACATTCCTTCTTCAATTGTTTTGAAAATTATTTACCCCTTAGCTATCACAATATAAGGGACAATATCTTATTAAATTAGAAATTTTCAAGAATTACTATAAGAAGAAATATATCAAAAGTTGTACTTTGAAAATACATTTTTCTATAGCTTCTGATTTAGTTAGTTAGGGGCTTCATCTTTAACATCTTAACAACTTTTGGACTTCCCTCTTCTTTCATTAGATGGTTAGAGCAATATATCTTAACAATATCTTGTAGTGTTTTGGTCAATAAAAAACTAACTTAACTCTTTAATAAAGTCAAGGGTGTCATCCTCTCCCCATATCTCTACTATATGTATTGAAGCTCTCAACCGAGCAATGGGTAAGAACATTGAATCAGAATGGAAGTTTAATTATCATTATAAAGGAAAAATACTTTATCTATTGAAATTGTTTTTTTGTAGATGATCTTTTCTTGCTTTATAACTCCAATACATAATCAATATGCTTTCGAACTCCGTACAAAAATTCAACAAATTGCATGTCTATTAACTAAGGATAACAAAAATAGCTTTTTTATTTGTATTGGAATTGCAAATATAACTAAAGAACTTTCATTGTTATCATAATTGAAACACCTAGAACTTCCTTGATAGTACCTTGCCATCCTAATAACAATAACCAAGATCCATTTTAAAGATTGTCTACCCCTCTTTTGAATCAATTCACAAAAGGGTTGGGCACTACAATAGTAGTTTTTTATTCTTTATAAAAAGACTGCATAATCTTTAGGTTGAACACCCTACTTATCTAGTAGAGCCCTCATCTTTTTCTCTCTTTAATCATATAAATGCTATCGAAAGAATGCTTAAGAATTTCATTTGGAGCAGTGAGAAGAATGATGCTTCAGGTACCAATATTAAATAGACTGATAAATGATGCTTCAGGTACCAAGGAGGGCTATGTGTAATTTCAATCAAAACTATGAGTATATTGCATCGTATTTAAGAGAATATCGAAAATTTTTACATAACAAAAATCATTGTAGATTTAATGGACTCGCACTTAATTTCTAAAAGGTAACAATGTATGGAAATTTAAAACCAAAACCAACAACTCTAAGACTCAAAAAAAATTCTTTATCTATAAAAGACAATGTATGTAATGACCTAAAGCGAAAAGTAGGAAATGGTAAAAATATTCGTTTTGGTAGTACAATTGGCACTGCCATAGTCCTGTCTATAACTACTAAAATGTTCAAACATTAATGGCAAGTATAGAAACAATAGTTAATGTAATAGCTATCATTCAAAGTGATGCTTGCATATGGTTCATATTCAACTTAAGAAGCTTCTTTTATATATGGGACAATCTCTCTAGTTATAAACCCTTAAGCTAGACATTGAAGAAACAATTATATAGTTAAGGAACAATTCAATAAAACAGATAAAACTTAAATAGCCACACAAATACATTTTTTTCAAAGAACAAATACTTCATCAAACACCTTTTATACATCAAAAATTCATCTCAACATCACAACTAAATTCACGTCTTATCTCTTCTATCACTAACTTTTCTACCTTAAATGTTTTTTTTAATCACAAAATACAAAAATAAACGAAACAAATCAAATACACAAACAAATCAAATAATCACAAAATACCACCGTAACATGCATACCTCCACGAAAATATGGCAATGGTCGGAGAATATGACGAGCAGAATATGTAGCACGAAAATACGACAACGTCGACGACAGACAAACCGCAAAGGAGAGACGCAGCAAAAGATGCAGTAGGGAGGAAGAAGAAAGGAGCCAACGGTGGGGGGAAGGAGGAGAGCTTCAGGTGTGTTTTAACTTAAACAAAATTGTCGTTAACACCAAACGACATTGTTTTCTTTAACTTAAAAACGCTAAAGCCAAAGCAGATGGCAACATTTTCTTTGCAAAATTATCGACGTATTTTACCAACGGATCTTTTCTGTTGGCAAACTCAAAACTTTATTATTCTGCCAACAATTCTCGCCTTATTTAATATCATCGCTATATTCCGTTGCAAATTGATTTCCCTACGTATTTAGCGATGGATATTACTATCGCTGCTAGACGAAAATTTTCACGACAATGTTTCCACGGTAATTTGCAACGGTTTCTATTCTGTCGGTAATTTTCTATCACTAATTCTTGCTTTTCTTGTAGTGAGCATAGGAAAAAACTATTAGCGATGATTAGAGACAAACGCCGCCTATATTTTTCAGCTATGAGCTTTTGGTGATGAATATAAATCGTCGCTAATTACTATTAGTAACGATTTTGAAACTTTTAACAACAATTTTTTCTTAGTCAAATATAGTAGTATTTCCTAAATGTCATTTCAAGAGTTGCATTATAAGATATCAATCTTTTACATAATCTCTTATTTATTCTTTTTGCATGAAGAAAAAAGGAAAACTTAGTAATGTGTGAAACATATTGTTTCAGAGCACAACTCAAAAGCAAATTATAATTAGTGCTTCAAAACTTATATTAATGAAAATAACAAACAATTCGTTATGTTTACACAGTAACAAGAGGAGAATGAAATTCTTGAATACATAACAAAAATTTCGTGAACCAAAATTTGTCCGTTTGTACTTATATCTCTCGTAACCGAAAAATTGTGAGACAGGTAACAATAATTAAGATGATTGTACGTATCACTTAGAATTGTTCTTTGCTGTTAGCTAGCAATTATGATAGCGTTACATGCACAGATCAAACCTTGCACATTAATTATAAAGAAATCATTTCGTATATAGAGTTAATTATAAGGTATGATTTTATAACAACCAACCATATGTGGCTTTTTTTTAATTATATGTTGTTACCAATAGTATAATGCAATCGCCGACGAACCTCTTCAAGTCACAACTCGTCATCAGAACCAGGCCGACCATGGACTCATGCGTCACAAACTCCATATAGACACACTCTGCCGTAGGGGCACCGGTTGTTGCACTGACCGCAGTGCCTTTTGTTCATGGACAGAGTCACACACTCTCCCCTACAACACGTTTCCGTGTACTCGCACTTTCTCTTGCATGCACCACAGTTGTCCTTGTCTGTAATCACGTCAATGCACTTGTTATTACAGCAAATGTTGCTCCCTCCTTGGAGCTTGCAGATTCCAGGGTTCTTATCGCAGTGGTCGGCGGCTCTAGGGTTCTTGTAATCTTCTGCCAGGAAGCGATTCAACCTTATTGGGTTCTTCTCCGTAGCGTGTATGGTCATGGTCGCTGGAGAAGGGTCGATGTCGTTGTCGATAAACGCTGGCTTCTCTTGGACTACTTGGCCGATGGTTCTCATGGTGAGAGTGATGGATAGAGCCATGGTTATGGAAATGACCACTACAATCTTCAGAAGTTCCATACTTGATCTGGTTGATGATTTTTGAACGAAAAGAGAGAAGGGGGTGCGTTTAACGTACTAGAACTTGGAGGCATTGGGGAAGAAATATGATCTTATAGTGAGACTTGTACAGAAGGGTTTGACCCGGAAATTGTGGTTAAAAGGTGCAGTGCAGTCATCTCCTCTCTTTGAAAGCTTAATCAGTTGTTATTTCTTTTGCTTCTTATAACCTCTTTATCTTATGTTATACAATACACCCAGAGTTTGTGTTCTTCTTCATACTCACTAAAAGACATGACTGTGATCGGAGAACTTAAGACAAAAGTTTCATAAGGAATTATTCCAAAATTATGACGTAGAGGCCTAATAAAAGGCAGGATGGTAGCTTAGCATAGCATGCGTGGGAAGCAAAAGGGCGGTTGGTGCTTGAACGTGCATTTTCTCCTGTTGTTGACGTGCATTTCAAGAACAAATTAATTAATTAATTAATTGCATTTAATTACAATCTTACATTATTCATTCACTCTCATCAATAACTAAAATATCTTTTGAGTTGAATCCTAGGATTTATTTTTTCTAGACGTCTCCTTGAAATTGTTCTATCATTTGTATTTGTATAGAAGATATTTGTGGGATCTTCTTTTCACGAATGTGTCCTATTTAATTATTTTCTAGGGCTTCGCCCTCCTTTTTTAAATTTTAAAAAAAGATCTTCGAATCAAAGGGCAACAGATGTTCCTAATTTGATATTTTATTTCATTATTCCGCATCGACACTGTAATTTGTGTTCTCACTATAATTGCTGCTCACTCACGCTTAAGGCTGCTTGTCACCTTTACACAGTTAAACCCAGAGTCGTTCAATTGAATTTGTTAAAAATGGCTCATTCTTCCAATCCCATAAAGTTAAGATTCATTTTAATAAATTCCTTTGTTCAAACTCGTAGTTGAGCCGTTTTGTTTTCCACTATATACAATCTCAAAGTTATGACTCTCTTCTTTGAACTACTTGCATTAGACATAACCGTAGCTCAATCTAGAGTCAATGGAGTGTTCTACTGAAAATGCCACTTTGCCCAACTGTTACTTTTACAATTTTTTACGCTTTTCTCGATATTTAAATATTAACCAATACCATAATTTTCTGCTCAACGAAAGCCTATGCAGAAGCTACTAACAATGTGTTTTAAATATAAAATATAATTCTACCATTATTAATTAACTGAGAAATTATTTAATGACTCTAAAAGTGTATGATTTTTTTTAAAGATAATAACATATATATTAATTAAAAGAAGAGTTCATACAACAGAGAAGCTATGTACAAAGAAAGCAAAAAGCCACAGGCGGCTCTCAAAATAGAAAAAAATAAGCCACAAACGGCTCTCAAAATAAATAAGCGATAAGCGGCTCTCAAACCAAAACAAAAGCCACAAACGGCTCGCAAAACAAAGCAAAGTAACTAGGTAGAGAGCCTCCAGATATGCCGCTGAAGAATAGGTATCTGAAGACGAGTCTCAAGGCTGAGAAGCCGGGAACGGATAAGCTCAGTGATGTCCTCAATGATGTCATGGGTAGATCAGTATCGTCTACTAAAGATGCGGTTATTCCTCTCATATCAAAGAAAGTAAACAGTGGCTAAGAGGACTAACCGTGAAACGAGGTGTCGGTAATCCTTGCGCCGGCAGAGATGAGTGCAAGCCCACTGAAGAAGGGGAACCCAAGAGGTCGAAGGCCAAGCAGTGTGGGTCTTCATCGAGAGGGAACCCCAAACGGCGGTAAAGAATCGGAACTGGAAGAAGAGATGATCATGTGTCTCCATAGAAATACCACAAAGTACGCAAGTCAAAGAGGTCAGGACGCCGAATAATTGGAGCCTGTCCATGGTCCGGAGTCGCTCCTGTGATGCCAACCAGAGGATGAAAGAGTGTCGTGGAATGTGCCCTGGGAACCACAATAGATGGTGAATCGGGTCCACTGGGCGTCGGGCT
>JANKYE010539238.1:0-11665 GCA_032467995.1 Erythroxylum dillonii
TTTGAATCGGTTGATTCCTTCGGTCTCTACGTGGATTGCTGTTAGAGACGATCTATTTGGTCGTTCTTGGTTTGATTCTTCGTCGACACATGATCCTGGAAAATTGGGGACGTCTCTTGTTGTTCTTCCGCTGCGTTCGTGCATGTGATGCACTAGTGAGAGGCGATTTCCTAACAGAACATACCTTAACAATGATGGTGGTGGCGTTCCACACACCGCTTCTAATGGTGTAACCTTAGTTGAAGCATGTTCGAAGGTATTCTAACTGTATTCAGCCCATGCCAACCACTCTCTCCATCGTTTGGGTTGATTACTGGTGAAACACCTCAATTATTGTTCCAAGATCCCGTTCACCAATTCTGTCTATCCGTCAGTTTGTGGGTGATAACTTGTACTCATCTTCAACTTGGTACCCTGAATTCGAATAAGGTGGTCTAGAAAGTGCTTAAGAACACCTTATCTCTTTCGCTTATAATTCTAGCTGGTAGCCCATGTAGTCAAACAATATTGTCCATGAAAGCTTTAGCCACCCGAGTCGCTGTGATAGGAGGACGTAAGGCAACAAAATGGGCATATTTAGATAGACGATCTACTACCACCATAATCGCCTAGAACCCCTCAGAAAGCGGCAGTCTTTTAATAAAGTCCATTAAGACTTCAGTCCGAATCTGTTTTGGCAATGGCAGAGGTTGTAGCAATCCCCTAGCTTTAAATTATCTGTTTTATTCCTTTGACAAACTTCACACTTTTTAATGAATTCCTTCATTGAACTACGCATTCCAGGCCAAAAGAAATCTATCTTAAAATGGCTTAGGGTCTTTTCGAAGCCAAAATGTCCACCTGATGTAGTATCGTGCATTTATGATATAATAACAGAAATTAAATTAGATTAAGGACTCAATATTACCTTTTTATCCAAAAACCATACTCCATCCCTCTGTTGAGCACGTGTGTGAGACAAGAATTATTCATAATATGGGTCTGCTGCACATTGTTCTTTAACTAATCCCACCACTTTGATTCTGGTTTAGAGACTGTAATGAAGTAAATTTCTGCCTTGCATGATAATGAATCAGCCGCCTTATTTGTAGCACCCTGCTTGTACTCAATCTCATAATCATACCCTAGTAATTTGGGTAATCAACGAGCTTGTGGCGGAGTTGTGATCCATTGCTCCATGAGGTACTTTAGGCTCTTATGATCAGTATGTATAATGAATGTACGACCAAGCAACTACGGTCTCGACTTCCTAACTAATTTAATTATAGCCAACATCTCTTTTTCATATGTAGAATAATTGAGAGTGGTTCCCTTGAGAGCTTCGCTGAAAAATGCGATTGGTCTGCCGTCTTGCATCAAGATTGCCCCAATCCCAATATCGCTTGCGACACATTCTACAATGAAGGTTTGGTTGAAGTTAGGTAGTCGCATCACTGGGGCTCTAATTAAAGCATCTTTTAGGTGTTTGAAAGCTAACTCGGCCTCATGACCCCATTTAAATCCTTCTTTGCTTAGTAATCAGTTTAATGGAACCACAATTATCCCATAGTGTTAGATAAATTTCCTGTAGTACCCTACAAGACTGAGAAATCCATGGACCTCCCTGATAGTTTTAGGCGTTGACCAATCCTAGACTGCTTGAATTTTGGCTCCGTCAGGCTCGATTTTGTTTCCAGTTAATATATGCCTAAGGTACTCAATCCTTTGGAATCCAAGCACACACTTTTTCTGATTTGCATACAATTGATGATGAGATAAGATGTCAAGCATGGTTCTAAGATGCTCGAGATGGTCTTCCCATGACTTTGAGTAAACTAGGATATCATCAAAAAATACTAGGACAAACTTGCGTAAATACGGTCGAAATATATCATTCATCAAGCTTTAAAAAGTATATGGAGCATTGGTGAGACCAAAGGGCATCACTACGAATTCATAGTAACCTTCATGAGTTCTAAACGCAGTTTTTGGAATATCTGGCCCAAAGACGCGTATTTGATTAAATTCGATTTTCAGATCAAATTTGGAGTAATGCCTGGCTTCAAAGAGCTCATCCATCAATTCGTCAATCACTGATATTGGAAATTTATCCTTAATGGTGATGGAATTTAATGCTTTGTAATCAACACAAAATCTCTATTCCTCACTAGCCTTGCGCACTAACAACACTAGAGAAAAGAAAGGACTAGTACTTGGTCTTATAAGTCCTATAGAAAGAAGTTCTTATACCTGCTTTTCAATCTCCGATTTTTGATAGTAAGGATATCGATAGGGATGCACGTTTCAGCTGGGGCTTTAGGAATTAAAGGGATACGGTGATCTTGAGATCTTATAAGTGGTAATTTTGTGGGATTGTCAAAAACGTGCAAGTACTTGGATAGGATTTCCTCGAGATCCGGGTGGCCCCCTTCAGAATTGTTGGAGACATTTTGTGTGTTAAATAATTGAATAAAGAACCCTTTTCCATGGTAATTATTTGATAAGACTCTATTTGCTTCCTTATCATATAATGCCTCTAATCCTTGTTTAATCCCTTGGAATATGTATCGAGTCCCACGCCAAGTGAACGCCACCGTTAATTTTGTGTAGTCAGTCTCCACTAGTCCTAAGGTTGACAACCATTAGACCCCCAAAACTACTGAATATGCCGATTCTTGGAGGACAAAGAAATCTGCTTGAATGACACATCCTTAAATACCAATCTAATGCTCCAACACATCCCTATGCATTCGATCCAAGTATATTAGTGATCTTGATCTGGAACTTCTTTCCAGTCTTAATTGTGAACCCAAACTTATGTGCTATCTTTTTATCGATGAAATTGTGAGAGCTGCATCCATCGATAAGAACCATAACCTCGGTGTCTCGAATTTTTCCTACTAGGTGGTAAGAAATTTATGGCATTTCACTAACTAGTCCTGGATCTTCCATTATTGCTGCATCCTCATGGGTGTTAATCTCCTCCACGTCTTCAATCATAAAAAAACTATGGTCAGACACATCGATGACTAGGTGAAAATTTCTCATCACAATAAAAACACAAACCTTTGTCTCTCCGATCCCTAACCTCTTGCGCTGACAATCTGCAGAAGTTTGGATTCCCATTTTTTTGGTTTGGTGTTGGTCCTAATACTCCTGAATTTCCCAGACTCGTAAGTCTAGAGTTGAAACTAGTCACACTCTTTTAGGGTAGAATTTGCCAACGAGATTGATGATAGTGTCCTTCTGCCAACTGAACCAAGTCGATTGCATCAGTGAGGATACTCGGCTTGTTCATTCTGACATCCGTTCGAAGCTCATCCTTTAGTCCCCCAATAGAGCCACTAATAAGATAACTCTCAAGTAATCCATCTATTTTGTTTGACAGCTTCTCAAATTCTTCTTGATAGGTATCCACCGAATTCAGTTGTTTCAATCGTTTCAGTGCTTCCCTAGGGTCTTCATAGTCTGTGGGTCCAAACCTCTAAAGGAGAGCGCGGTTGAATTCAATCCAAGACAGAGAAATTCTGAATTTAATAAACCATTAATACCATTGTGGAGCTTTTCCATCCAAATGGAATGAGGCAATGGACAATTTCTCATCCTCAGGTATGCCATGGTATATGAAATATTTTCAAATCGGAACAACCATCCTTGAGGATTGTCGTCGTCAAATCTTGGAAACAACAACCTAGGTTGGGGTTTTCCTGTGCCTGAGCCTTGAGTCCTAGAGTTATCAATGCTAGTTCGAGAGCTTCCTTCCCCTGAAATTGGATTTTCTCCAGTATTTTTGCGTGTAGGAGTTACTACCATTCTAAATGCTTAAAACTCATTAGTGACATTCATCACCATGGTACTCAATTGGTCATAATTTTTTACTCGTGTTTGTAGTTGGTTGTAGTTGTCACTCACTTGAGTTAGGACAGCTTCCTGTTTAGAAAGTAGATTGGCTACTTCATTACGAAAATCAGCGTTTGCTTTCTAGCGGGTTTCCCTATCGAACCTGGCTTTGATACCAATTGATAAAGTGAATTTTACTTCCTCTAAGACAAAATTTAGGAAAGGAAATTTAGATAGAAAGAGATCAGAGAAAGGATATATATCAGGTAATTGATCATCTTATTTGCTTTCAGCTACCAAATTTATAGCCTTCAATTACAATGAATTTAGGAAACTAATTACGTGGAGACTAAAAACCTAAACCAACTCAACTTCCTACGGCTAATTCCCAGCCTATCTAAATGGAAACAAAACAACTACTGCCCACTAACTGTTTTATTAAATGACTAAGTCAAGCAATAACCAAAACCTCACTACTGTCTCTTATGCCTCCAGATGCCAAGGACCACACCAACTCCACGCGTCCACTACCCCTGCATGAAGGCATTCCACACCATAACTCCATGCGTCCTCTACCCTCGCATGAAGGCATTCCACTCGTGCATGACTTGCTTGTCCCTCTTCCAATTGTGCATGAACAGTAACATAAAGGTTGACTTGGAGATGGCCTGTGATAGAATCAACTTGGAAGTTGCACCTAAGAATTAGAGGCTAGTTACTTATTATTATTATTAGTATTGAAACATTTTATGGATTGGAGCAATTCAAACCTTCCATGTGACTATGAGCCAAAGAACTTAGTCGCTTCAATTTTCGTAGAGGTCACTTGGTAGACATTTTATTTGTTGCAACCTTTTAGTTTTGGTTCAACAAATCCCTCCAAGAAGAAACTCTCTCTAGCCTTTTAATGGTGGCAAAGGGATGCAGCTTTCCTAAAACGCTTCCAACAAATGCTTGATACCTACATATATTCTCATAATTTTTGGTATTATTAAGTTGAACATTGCTAGAGGTGTTTTTAGGCATCATAGGAGTAATTTCCTATTTGGCTATGGCATGCATCATCTCCAATTCTCAACACCTCTGCCTAGAACTTTCCAACTGTTCTAGGGAGTTCGGCTTAAAATTTCTCCATGTTGAAACTAGTGGAGATTTTAGATATTCCGGCAAAGATGGAACCAAGTCCGAAACAAGCTTTTTGTGATGCCAATTACGTCTATCAAGTCCTTGCTTAAGAAAGAACGACAATGCAAAGACGGACAACAGAGATGTGCTTTTAAGTTTAGCTAGACTTGATCTACTTTATAACAGTGCTTTAACTATCTTTCAAGACCATCCAGATTGTTGTTTAGAGCCTATTTCGCAACATATGTTCCGGAACTATGTCTCCTAAACTTATTTGCATAAAAGTGGCGATTATTTTATAGGGTTAGTCGTAAAAAAAAATTTAAATTTTGATCAATTTTACAATAATAACCTAAACTTTAAAAAGTGGTATTAAAATGTTTAAATTTTCAAATTTTAACAAAAATAGTTTAAAGTTAGATTCTTCGTTAAAACTACATATTAGATTTGTACCACAAATAAAATTTTTACTTTATAATTATTTTAAAGTTTTTGATATTTTGCATTTATTAAATAATAAAATTTATACAATGTAAAAATACAATATGTGACAGCTACGTGGTAAAAAAACTATTCTAATGTATCACGCTACATTATTTACATTAACAGAGAATTTAATGTCAGGTTATTTTTACTAAAAATTAAATTTTGAAATATTTTAACTCCATTTTTTAAAGTTTGGACTTAAATTGTGAAATTAAGTAAATTTTAAAACTCTTTTTACAACTAACCCTATTATATATATAATCCTTTATTCTAAAATTTTTTAAAAGAATGAATGCATATATAATAATTTCTCATAGTTTAACTAATTTTATAAAATTTTCACAAACTTTTTGTGATTTTTGGAAGAATTTTTTCTTAAATTTTTTGTTAAAAAATAATGAAGTACATATGTCATAAACAACAAATTTTGGTCAATCAAATGTTATTGACACAATGACCCAACTTAATTCTTATATTTTGTCTGAACCAATAAAATTAACTTAGATTAATAATTTAAGGTAGTTATAATAATTATTAGCTTGAGTCAAATAAAATTTAAGAATTGAATGGTCGTATCAATGATAGTTTGATTAATTCATATGTGATGTTTATGTCATATATGATTTACTATTATTTTTAATAGAAATTGAAGAGAATGAACGTTTCTAAAAAAATAAAAAATACAAGATTTTTAAAATTTTAAAAAATTGAAGAATCATTTAAATTATAAAAATTCTCTTATCTTTATCCTATAAGAAAAAGAGACAAGTCATTGATCCCTATTATGCCTTATATATTATACTCTCTCAATTTTATCACTTATTTTTGCCTTTTAAATTTTAAAATCGTACTCTATCAAGGGATTTGGTGAATATGTCCACCACTTGATTTTGGATCTTAATTAAATATATTTTAATATTTTTTATATAAAGTAATTTTAATAATGATAATAGATCTCTATATTAAGTGTTTGATGCCTTTGTAGATAGTAACTTCTCATTCTAAATATGATGAAGAATATTGTTATCAATAATAGCAAATTGTTCACATTATTTTATTTAGGGATGGAAGAGATTAGATCAAGTTTAAACCTTTTATAGTTCGATCTTGATCTAAATTTATTTTGTTTAATTTGACCTCAACACGAAAATCGATTAGAATTAGGCTATTTAGCCCGAACTTGAGTCCGATAGAAATTTGAGTCACTTGGACCTCAATTTGGCATCGGCAATTTGCTAGTTAAATCTTGAATTTCTTTTTCCTGTTCTTATCTGAAATAAAATCCATTTTTATATAAAGATAAGAGCACACACTGAGTAAGAACTAGACTATTGAAATTTTAACCAAGAGCTCTTTTAAGGCATGGAGCTAGCATCACATGGGTCTGTTGTATTCTTCCTTAATATTCCCTCAGAGCACGAACATAATGTAGTTTTATCAACAATGACAATTAGGTTTCAAATTAGGTTTTTTTTTACCTCAAGTAAATGCAATAACTAATAAGGACTTCGATTCTTACCCAACTAATAGGCTTTGGGAGGACAAGATAGTAAAGTCTAAAGCCAAGCCCATCCTAAGGCCTATTTTTTTTAAAAATTCAAACCTAGCTTAAATCCTGTTCAACTTAAATTACGTCTACTAACTTATGTTCTGATCATTAGCATTTATTAGTTCAAGTTTTCATTAATATTATTACATAAATCTAAATAATTTAATAAAATCAAATGTGAATACTAAGTTTTATAATTATTATATTTCTCAATATGGTATTTTTTTGTATTAAATCCACCTATAGTGAAATACCAAGTTACTAGAGACCAAGTTAACATTAGAAAGAAAATTTATTCGGAAATATATGGAAAAATATAAACAAGGACTTCAATCCTCAAATATCTCTTTGATGTCTTTCCTAACATGGAATATTAGATGACTTAATAACCATAAAAAGCAACAGGTATTATATGACTATCTACTTTTAATAAAAAATGTGTTAATAGGTCTTTTGGAAACTTTGTTAATGGTTAATCAATGCAAGAAGTTGTAGTTTTTAGGTTAGCACTAATCAATAATTGCCAATAATTAATACTATTTTAGTGAAATAATTATGATTTCATATGATTACCTTAAATTAAGCTTATTCACTCAAAGGCCTTAGATAAACTAATCCATCTAGTAATAATGTTATTACAGGACTAAGATTTAGGCCCTGTTTGGCAATCAATTGAATGCATTAGCTGTTAGCTGATAGTTAATTATATCAGCTGATTTGACCAGCAGATTGCATTAGCTGTTTGTTAGAGATGTTTGGTAAAATTAGTTGTTTAATGTTAGCGCTTTATGTGTAAAATGACTTGTGAGGATATAACTTAAAAAAATTATAAGAGTATAAATATTATATATCTTAGTATTTCATTGAATATTTTTATAAGAATTTAGATTTTATAGAAGTCATGTTCACCTTTACTGTTTTATTATCTATGAGAAATTTATGCAACTCTTTCTATTTTCATTTTCGTTAAGGTCAACATTTTATTTCTAACCTATAACTTCATAAAGCAATTATAAGAACAAATAATGTTCCTAAAATGTAGGTATCTAGGAACCTAAACTAGGTTGCCTTATTTACTAGAATTATTGTATATCAAAACTAACAAAAATATGACGCGTGTAGTACTTAATTGCAAGTTAATCAAGAATACAATTTATACATTAAAATATTACACAATTACGTAAATGGAAAAATTGAAGGCTAGCTAGCATCACAAATAACTGGAAGAAAAAAAGTGGAAAGAATGTCCTTATTTAAGCAAGGGTTGAAGTGTTTGATGCTCTTTTTTTCTTCTTTAGTTGTTGGTGGTGAATACATATAGGAAAGGGTACAGTTGGGCTTTGATACATAAAATTTTAGCTGTTGGATGAAAACGCTCATATATTGCAGCGTATTTGTTTTTAGCTTCAATAAGCTCATAAAAAAGATGCTCTCCAAACAATGTTGTTAACTGTTTGAAAAGTCAAACAGCTAACAACAACCAATCAGCTGAAAAAATAATTGATTGGTTGGTATCCAAACGAGGCCTTAGTATATGTTATTTTTTATTTATGTTGTTGACATGGTTCTCCAAAGGATTATTCTTTATAATGAGCTAAGAATTATCCACATCAAAACAACACCATTCTCCCATCAGAAGCGGAAGGTCATCTTAAGTTAAGTAATTTTAGTGATGATTTTAGAATATGTATTAGCTAAATTAAGGTTACCGATTTAATATTGGAAGGAATTCCTTGATTGAAATAATAGACAGAGTGAGAGATGGTTTGTTAAGAAAACAAAAGTTAGATAGGTGCTTGCTAACCATATATATTTATCTAGGTTCCTTAAAAGCAAAAAAAAAAATCTTTAGGAATAATATGTGTTTAGATCATTCACACACTAAAATCCATAAGTTATCAAAGAAGTTCCAAAGCAAAGGTCCAATTATATTTAACAATTATCTCACTAAATTAAAAGGTCCTAAGGAGGCTATGGCCAAAGGTATGGCTTTTGAATACTATAGCTACAAAGATTACATGAGGAAACATCATATGGTGAGGGAGGAACCCAAAAAGTTAATTCAAAAACATTATAACAACACATACCAGGAAATCTTATAAACTAAGACCATTTTACACCAAAATCAAGTTGTAATTTACCAATACCCAAAGGATCAATCAAAGCAAACTTAAAACAGAAAAGCTCTAGTGAACTAAACTTATGCTTTGGAAGTTCATAACTCTATAATGAAGCAAAAATCAATAGTTTAATAACTCAGATATGGGGATGTGAACATTAGTTACTTCCATAAAAACATTCTCTTAAGGAGAAATACTAATAAGATCTCATCGTTACTTGAAGAGGATGGTCAAGTAGTTAAGAAGTAGTAAGAGACTCTTAGAGGCTCATAACTATTTCTAAAACACTTTTGGCACATACACTAACATTTATTCAACTATACAAGTTCTAAAATCCTTTATTTCTAAGTAAATCATAGAAGAAAAAGCTAATAAACTCCTTAGTCCTTTTAATGTATCAGATGTTGAGAAAGCTATCTTTGATCTCAATTTAAACAAGGCCTATGAGCTTAATGGGTTAAATGCTTATTCTTTTAAATATCTTGGAACCAAATCTAAATGCAGGTCATTATCTATTTTGTAATTTTTCAATAAAGGATATATTTTAAAAGAACTCAATAAGACACTCATTAGCCTTATTTTAAAGATTCCTGATATGTGGTTAATTGTTGATATTTTTAATTAATTTCATTTAGCGATTAATGGTACAAAAATGTTTAAGATACTCACTTTAATTCATATTTTATTTTAGGTATAATTCGGAAGCAAAGAAATTAAATTGAGTTAAAAATGCCCCATTTGAGATATTTTCTGAAGATTTATTTTTGCTTGACTTATTGGAAGAAGAAGAAAATTAAAAGACAAGACAAAGATTAAATGAAGGAGCATTTAAATGACCATAGGGCGTGACCAACTTAAGGAGCAAAATTGGAGCATCAGATCTCTAATTAATTTGGATTTGTTAGCGCCGGCAAATAGGAGAGAATTAAATGGTTTGTGAGGTAGCAAATAGTAGCAATTAAATGGTCTAAAGAGGCGGACAACAATCAAAATGGGCTGGAGACACGCAATAAGCTACGAACAACACATGGAGATCATTTAATCACAAGAGAAGAGAACGTTTGAATGAATAAAAATCAACAACTTGGACACATTAAAGGGGCCCATCGATTCAGAGAATAGAATTGCAAATGGTCACTGTGTTAGTCACGCAAATGAGCTACAACAACAAATTACTTTGTAACAGGTGGTCCAAGGAGAAGCACAATAGACACGCATACGGGAGAAGACTAAGCTGGGCAATTAAAGGGACAGCTGGGGTGTGGACCAACGCAGGACGCGACACGTGGAGAAGTAAATGAAATCAAGAGGAATTAAATAGACGGACAGAAATTGCGTGAAAGGAGCTGGAGGAGGCGCTACAATGTGAGGAGATAGCTGGCGCCAGAGAGCAAAATTAACGCAATCAGCTACAACGTGGACGGCAGGCGCAAACAAAGAAAAATCAGCGCCTTAGAGGAGAGTAGACGCCGGATAAAATCAAAACACTGGAGTCGGCGCAACAAGAAAACAAGAGGGCTGGCGTGAAAATCAACGACAACAACTGGAGGCAAGGAAATTTAATTGACAACAATTAACGGAGGAGACTAGCGTGATCATGGACTGAGGCGTGAAAACAAATAAGAATAAAATCAAGAGAGGTGGCGGCAGTGCTGGAAATTGAAAAAATTCATGCAATAGTGGGCATGAGGGTTTGGAGGTGTGAATAATAAAAAGGAAGGTTTTTAATTGGGAAAAAAGGAGACGCACAGAGAGTAGACAGAGACCAGTGGCAGCGGCATAAGAGTGGGAGACTTGGAGAATTAAAAAAGCAAATCACGCATGCACAGTGAGGAACAAAAGGGAAACGACGCAGCGTTGATGAAGGAGGCTACAGTAGAGCAATCAACAGAAGACAAATAAATTAATAGGAATCATGCTACTTGGCAGCGTGAGTGAGGCGGCGGAAAGGAGACAAGCAATAAAATCAACAACAGCGGCGTAAATGAAGCAAAGAGGTGTGCGACACAAATGGGAGAAAATTCATTGCACATTGAAGATAGGGTAGACAGAAAATAAATAAGAGGGTATCGGCGCAACAAAAAAGGAGATAGACAGAAAGTAGAGAGGGAATAAATAAAAAGAAAGGCTGTGAGGCAAGACACGAGAGAGAACTTGAGAGAAAACAAAGAGGAGTGTGGTGGCTGTGAGAGAGCGCAAGCAGAAACGAATCAACAGAAGCCAAGAGAGTAGCGTGAATCAAATACTATAGTTTGCCACATATAGAAAAGAAGAGAAGGATGCCCACGACAGTCCCAACGCCAGTGATAGTCGGAATAGATAGGGAAATCATAATGTTGGGTAACTAAATTTTATTTCTTGGTTTACGGAATCCTAGTTATTGAACTTTGCATGTTGTGAGACTTGTGTTCTTTATTTCAATCAATTTATTAGTCAAGTATCAATTATTTTTCTGGGTCATTGTTTGATTGTTTAATTTGACAGCTAGATGCGCAACTAGTTTGTGTTTTTATTCAATCAATCGCTAGATTAAAAAGGTTGACGTTCAATTCTTTTAATCAAAAGT
>JANKYE010539651.1:0-11662 GCA_032467995.1 Erythroxylum dillonii
TTTCACAATATATGTATGTCACTATATGCATGGACATGCAAATGCATTTTCCATCTCTCATGAAACACCCATATTTCTTATTTTACCCTTCCCACTGGTACCGGGATATTACACAGTGTGACCTTCGTCAACACCCGATGCAGAGAACTAAATGTATGTGAAATTTATACTTTAATATTGATGCTTAATAATTATCACTTAATAACATAAACATTGCCTTATGATAGGAAAAAATGCAAGAAAGTATTCAACGACAATCTCAGTAGTCTGAAGATGTTGATGAGACTCAAACCTATCTTCATACAGTGGTTGGTAAGGACCGTCGTGGAAGGATATTCAGCTTAGGTTCATTTGCAAACATATGTTATTCACAATCCTCCATGTCCAGTACAACAACATCTAGTAGGCGGTCGATAACCAATGAAGTCAATGAGCTTCGGAGCACAGTGCAGACATTGACAACTCAGTTGCAACAGTCGATGGAGTACATAACTCAGCTCCGTAATTGTTGGGCCTTGATTTATTTATTAAGCATGATTTAAATAAATCTTGAGGTCTTGATAGATCAATTATTTTTGGAGTTAATTAGTATGTAAATGTTAGTAGGATTTTATTGTATGGTTTAATTGAATTATGGTATAGTAAGATTGTATCAAGGGCAAAATTAGCAAGTCACTTAAGCTTAAAAGCCATAAGGCTTTAAGTGAAGGGATAAAGTGGACATTTTATGCTTATTAAAGGTATAAAAGGGAAGAAGAATTGTGTCTTGCATTTTGAAGAAGCAAAAACGTGAGTGAGGAGAAGAGAGAAGAGAGAATAGAGAAGCAAGAAAAAGAAAGAGAAGAGAGAAAAGAAAAGAAAATATGCTAGGTTTTGATTTTTCCTAGCTTTCAAGAGAGATTTTGAGGTTGTTCAAGAAGAGAAAGGTAGAGGAAGAGAAGAGCTTTCATTAGAGTCAAGAAACTCTTCATTTGGTGAGGATTCAAGGTAAGGTTATTTTGAATCTTTTGGATTTTTGGAAGGATTTTGGTTCATGGAGTTTAGAAAATGCATGGGTTTAAGCTTTCTAGGATTAATTTTAGTGAATATGTCTTATGGGTTCTCCAATTTGAATCCCTATTGAATAAGAATTTTTTCTTTGATAAAGGGAATCAAGAGAGGCAAGAGTAGCAAGGGAAGAGACATTTTTGAGCAAGTTATCAGCAAAAATTCAAGATGGGTTACATTTTTATAATTAAGAAATAAGCCATAAATGTTTCTTTCAAGAAATGAAAATAAATGATTTTCAACTACTTTATTCATGTGTATTTGTTGCTTTTTAAATGCTTTAAGAATGTGCTACATGTTTGTAATTGAATTGTGTTATTGGTTTATGAAATGAATGATGGAAATGATTTTGAAAGAATATTGGTTTTTTGAAACGATATTATGGTTATGAAATTAAGTTTCGGAAATGTGCCATTTTGGACAATACGTTTACAAGATGTGAAATGCATGATTATGTGGGTTTGTGGTGGTCCCTTAAGTTAAGTCAAGTGCAATTTGACAGAAAGGCTTCTCCCGCCTCTCCGCTAGTGCCATGGAGCTCCTTCATGGACTCTCCTAAGTTTACGGCTACACAGGATCATTATGTGGAAATGTATGATACGTTCTGTTTTTGGATCCACCCAAACCATTTTGATGTGCTTATATGCTCATGATATGTTGATAAGATTGATACATACATGATTTGCATTATTGTGAATTTGGTTAAGAATTTGATAAATATGTGTTTTATGATTCAATGCGAATTTTTACAAAGGAAGTGAATATTTCAAGGGTTTTGCTTATTACCGATTATAAACTTGTTACCCACGAGCTTTCAAGCTCACCCCCCATTCCTCCCCATCTTCAAGTGATGAGCAAGAGACCAAGTGAGCCAGGTAGTCAAGGCATCACTCAGAATTCTGTATATTTTGTATTTGAAGCTAGTTTAGGCAAAAACAAGGCTTTAATCGCATTTTGAGCACTATTGGTTTATGTATCTTTTGTATTTCGGGATTTGATACCCATGATTCATTTTAGCTTGAAATGCCCATTAAAGCTTTGTAAAACTCTTATCTTATGTTGTTAATGAAATATGAATTTATGTATGGATGATTGTTAAGATGAAATATGAATTTGTGTATAGATGACTATTAAGTTGAAAAGTGAATTTGTGTATGGATGAGGTGGAGTGGAAATATGGATTAATTAAGGATGAGGTTAAGTTGGAATTAGGTACACTTGAGGAAGTTATGAATTTGAGATGATGAATTTTGAATACGAATTGTTGTTACATATAAATGAGATGTGTTATGGAAAAGAAAGATATAAATTGTGTTCTGACTTCAGAAAAAAATCTGTATTAATATAGATGGATTTAGACAAATTTTTTTCTTGGAAGTTGTAGTTTATCCTCTTAGCTTTCCAACGATATAAAGTATGAAATTTTTTGATATCAGAGTTGAGAGATATGTTCTTTATAAGTTCATAATGTTGTACCGGACGTATATAGGATAGCTATAGTAAATGATGAGATGTAGTTGAATGTGATGAATCAAAAAAGTTGAGATTTAAGAGTTTTATACGATCAATTTGGTAGTTAAATTGATATAAAGTGATATCACATTAGAAGAGTTGAATTCGAAAGGATTATGAGTGAAAGTGATGTTAGAATGGATGTAGGAACCATTGGAGAGGCTTTGGAGGGACTTAGGTTTCACCTATATCCGTTAGACAGACTTTAGGTCCGGTAAACGAACCTTCTCGAGTTTGTAAGGACCCCCTTCCTTGCCCATGTTCGTTAAATAGACCTTCTTGGGTCTGGAAAGGCCCCCAGCCCCGTGTATGTCTGTTAGGTGGAGGTGTATGTCCGTTTAACGGATATACACACTTTCGAAAATTTGCAATTTTGACTCTATAATGGCAAAATGTCTCTTCGAGGTTTTCACAAAAGTTGTAGATCTCAAAGTCCTGTTAAAAACCTCCTAGAATGACCTTAATCCAACATCTCTAGTGGAAGTTATGCCAATTGTCCCAAGACATGTACAATATGATTGAGGACATAATCATGTTTGATTCTTTTGACCGTAACTTCATCATCTGACCTCCAAATGAAGTGATTCTTAAACCAATAGATTTCTAAAACAATTTTCTATCTCTCCATAAAAATTGGTAGCCTTTAGTGTTAATTTGAAAAATATTGATGGAAAGTAAGTAAGGTTATCGGTTGGAAGAGTATGAATTGGATATTTTACTGAACATACTTCAGTATTTTGGTGATATCTTGATATGTAGAGCTCCAAATAAGATGATTCTTGTTTCTAAATAAACTAGAGACATAGAGCTACAAATTTTTGAAGAAGTCAAATTGTGATTTTGGTGATTGGATGATGTGGGCACACCACCCTTGTGGGATGATGGCTAATAAGGGTTCATTGAAATAACCCTGTACACTCACGATTTATGACTCTGCAAGGGTTGGGCTCCGGAAATGGATCCAACAGTTATGGTGTCAGTGCAAGAGTTGAATTTCAGAAATGGGGTCCAACAGTTGTGGTATCAGAGTAAGAGTTGGAGTCCGAAAATGAGGTCCAACAGTAATGAGATGGATAAGTTAAAAGGGAAGCGTAGCACCTCATTGCAGCAATTATAGCATCCGCGGCCACCAAATGAGTAGCGTACTTGTAGTTATTTTGTATGAATTACAAATACTTATTATGTACAAAATAATTTTTTAATTATCAATACTTTATATCATCAATCAACTTTCTTTTTTAATAAGTTAAATGTTGAAACAAATCAAAATATTATCAATAGATAACTCATAACTGTTTAAATTATGCATCAACCATAACATCATAAAATAAGATTTAATGCAAGGAAATTTTGAAAAATAGTTTTTAGTAAATTTACCGTGGGAAAAACAAAATTCGTTGAACTCGCCCAAGTATAGAACCAGAGGATGTGAGCGATTCCGGCGGAGTGAGCTTCCTATCGGTGGAGATTGTCCATCTCAGTCATGGCTTCTTCTTCTTCTTCCCTGATCCTTCGTTCTTCTCAACCCTTTGCCCCTTCTTCTTCTTCACTCTCTAAGTGCCCTGTTCAGTCTCCCCAAAAACGAATCCTACCCCCCTCTGAAAACTTGAACCCTAATATTCCTATTTCCGATTCTCCTCGTCCTCCCCAAAATTCCACTAGTCCCCTCTCGATTCCCTCTCCTTCCCACAGTCTTCTACCTTCCTCCCTCGAAACAGCCCTTCCTCCCCCCTCCTCTCAGCAACCCTCTCCTCCGGTACCGATCAGAACCTGGAAGTCAGTCGTGGAAGCTGGCATTGGGGTCCCCTCCGCGACTCAAGAACTATCCTTCTATCCTCCGGAGATTAAAGAGAATCAGGTTTACGTCATTCCTTCGTGTGAGCTCGCGCAAAGAGGAGCATCTAAATTTCGCACTGCCTTAGTCGGCTTCTTTCTCGGCAAACGTCCTGCCTATTTGGTGGTGCATTGTGCCCTGGTGAAAGCATAGGCTGAGTTTGGCCTTCAAGACATCTTGATTACTAACGCCAACAATTTCCTCTTTCGGTTTGCGTCAGAGCAAGGTATGAAATCGGTGGTTGAGCGTGGCCTTTGGCATATTCAAGGTCAGCCTTTGTTCCTTTGTCAATGGCGTCTGAACGGTGGAGATGCGGTGGAAATTCTTAAGGCTCCGGTATAGGCTCGCTTCTATAAGGTGCCAGTTGAATACTGAAACACTGAAGGCCTAGGAAGGATTGCTAGTTCGGTAGGGCTCCCTTTACTTATGGACACTCCGACGACGAGGATGTCTCGGATAAGTTATGCCAGATTATGTGTTGAAATGGATCTGAAGAAGCACTGACCGTCATCAATCCAATTGGGAACGTATGATGAGGAGGGCCAGCTTTCCTTTCAAGAAATCTCTATTGAGTATGAATGGCAACCTCTAGCAAGCGAACAACGTAAGGTATGGGCTCCCACAGGTCGGAAGTTTGCCACTGGCCTTCATCAGGAACTCGAGTCTCGTCAAGATTCTGGCTCAGCAGACTCTAAGGAGCGGCCACCCGCCCCTGCTTCTTCTCTGGAGATTCTGAATGATTTAGTGGAAGGTTCTCTTCAACAGGACAGAGTTGAGGCTAATCCGGTAATAGAGGCCACTGAGGCCAGCATTGTTATGGTTTCTCCCCTGAGAGACCACTCCTTCCCTTCTTCTGTAGTACTCTGTAGAGACAGTGGGGTGCCTATAACCCAAGCAGTGGCTCTGCCAGGACCTACTGCTGGTGCTTCTCCTGCTCCTTCTCAGGAGCCCCCGAAAGATTCTCTGTCTGGCCAGCCCAGTGTTGAAGCATTGCAGGTTCCATAGGTTAGTGTAGTCAATAATGCCCTGACTCTTCCTACGAGTGTCCAGTGTATACACCCTTCTGAAGTTCTCAGTGGAGACAGTGGGGAGTCATCTTCCCACTGTCCCCTCCTTCTTCAGAATTGAGACCTCCCTCTTTCTCCTTCTTCAGAATTGAGACCTGCTAGTCCTGGGATTGTGGGATGGGTTGAAGGGGATTGTTCTGTTCGTAGGACTAGGAAAGGCAAGAAAAATTTGAAGTAGTTTGGCTTGTGGCTTAACTGATTTGGTGGAATAGAGTTCGTTTTTTGGAATGTGAGGGGCCTAAACCACCCCAATAAACAGCTTGCTGTTAGAGCATGGCTTAGAAAACTTTCTGCCTCTTTTGTCTGTCTAGTAGAAACTAGAATTAGATCTCCTAAGTTTTTGCAATGAGTCTGCTCTTCTTTATTTCCTAGATGGGTCACTTTTAGCAACTTAGATCAATCTAAAAATGTCAAAATTTTATTAGCCTGGAACCCAGATATTTTAGAGTGCTCTGTTGTCAGTCATTCAGATCAGTTTATTCATGTGCAAATCCATCCTAGGCATAACTCTGATTCTTTCCTGCTTTCTTGTGTTTATGGGGCTAATAACTCAACCCTTAGGCAGCATCTCTGGACTGATCTGTCTAATGTAGCTCTTACGGCTGAATTTCTTCCTTGGATGCTCGCAGTAGATTTTAATGCTATTCTCCATCCTCAGGAATCCAATCCTCCTAGCTTGAATGTTTTGGGTGGACAATATGATTTTAGACAGTTTGTTAGTTCTAATGGGGCTTTTGACTTAAATACCTGTGGTTCTCGGTTTACCTGGTCTAACAAACAGTTATGTAATTCCTTCACTGCGAGGAAGCTAGACCGAACTCTCATTAACTCTTCCTGGAGCCTAAAGTTCCCTTCCTCCCATTGTGTTATTCCTAACCCTCTTATTTCTGATCATTCTCCTTTAGTGGTGAAGTCGGTTGGTTCTCAGCTCAAACATGCTTCCCCATTTCGATTTTTTAACTTTTTAGCTGATCAGCCCTCTTTCCTTCAGACTGTTGCTGAAGCCTGGGCCTTTCCCGTTATTGGTACTCCAATGTTTAGGGTTGTAAAGAAGCTTAAACAAGTCAAGCAAACGCTTAAACTCATGAATTCGAGTCAGATAGGGGATATTATTGCTAGAGTAGAGACTTGTCAAGCTATATTGAATTCCATTCAGGACCTTCTGAAGGTTTCTCCTAGTTCTTCTCCCCTGCTAGCTAGGGAGTCCGAAGCCATAAGCGATCTCTATAGAGCTCTATCTGATCAGGAATCTTTTTATAGACAATCCTCAAGAGTCCAGTGGCTCAAGGAAGGAGATCGCAATACTAAGTTCTTCCATAATTCTCTCGTTGCTCATAGGAACTGTAACTCCATTCACTCTTTTGAGGTGAGCCCTGGAAGACGTGTTGTAAGTCTCACTGAAATCTAATCTCAATTCTGTTCTTATTTCCAGACCACCATAGGCTCTAAGAAGAATCTCCACCCCTCTAAAGAATTTGTAGCACATCTCTTTCCTCATCCCCTAGAGGCTACTCCTTCTTAAGCTCTTATTGCCGCAGTTTCTCCTGTAGAGATTCGCGAGGCCTTCCTTTCCTTTAATCCTAATAAGGCGCCTGGTCCTGATGGCTTCAATGGGCACTTCTACAGAAAGGCCTGGCACATTATAGGGGCAGATGTTACCGAAGCGATTGAAAATTTTTTTAATCACGGCAAGCTTCTAAAAGAACTTAACTCCACCTTCATTTTCCTTATTCCAAAAAAAGCTCATCCTTCAACTGTCCAAGACTTTAGTAAACCTCGTTGCTCTTTCACTTTATGGCTTGCTTTCTTGCAGAAGCTCCCTACTCGGGATAAGCTTCCTTTCCTCTACACTCCTAACCATTGTTCTCTACGTCTTTCTGCAAATGAAACCTTAGACCACTTATTTTTTGCATGCCCCTTCTCCAAAACGATCTTTGACCACAGCCTTTCCCATTTTAATTTGCCCCCCTTCCATCTCCCTACCCTTTCTACTATTCTTTCCTGATTCTTAACAGTATCCAGATCTAGAGCTTCTGTCACCTCTCTCTTCCCTCTTCTGCTCTACACAGCGGTTTACCACCTATGGACTTAACGTAATGCAAGAACCTTCAAGAATGAAGCCTTGACTGAGGAGTGTGTGCTCTCAGGAGTAATCTCCCACGTTAGAGAACTTCTCAGCCTAAACACCGAGCGGAGGTAATTTTACTATTCATTTTCATTTACAGGATATTTACTAAGTCTTTTTCAGGTTACTGCTTTGAGGATTCTTCGGACTGTTCTTGCTTGCCCTGCCTTGCCTTGGAGGTCGGGTCCCATATTATCCGTGGATGCATTAATGAGTCAATGCAGTTTTCTTCCACACGATTTTAGCGCTCGATTTCCCTTAGCTTCACAAATCCTTCCAAGTTCAGGCGACTTTCAGACGACTTTCCACTACTTCCATCCTAGGGAGATCATTGTGTATTAAGTGTTAACTAGTATGCTTTATTTTTCCTTTTTGGTATGAGTTTGGTTTGTAGCCTTTTTGAGTAGTTCAGTGCCTCAAGTAATCTTTGGTTAGGAGTGTGGCTAGTTACTTTGTTCCAATTTTTTATTTTGTGCTTCTTGGCTGCTGGGTGTTAGACCTTATTTTGTACATTTTAGTTTTATTTATTAATTCTTTTCTGATTTACCAAAAAAACAAAATTTGTCGATAAAATCTATCGATTTACCGACAAAAAACAAATAACCTGAATTAAAAATAGTATTTATCCTTATTACTAACTAGAAATGGCAATGGGCCAACCCATGAGCTAACCTTGACAATTTTCTAAAATTAGAAGTGTAAAATAATGTTTTTTTAATTAAGTTCGAGTTTGGGCTGCCCAGATCCAGGTCTATCTGAGACCTAACTCTTCTAAGCTAAGCCTCAAGTAGGTTTGGGCATGGGCTTGACCCATAGGTCGGCCAATTGAAAACACCTGAATCTGGGGGCTCATGAACTAGCCCATTGCCGTCCCTATACTAACTTGATTTTAATAATATTCCTAAACAATTTATCATGTAATCTCGTAATATCAAAAGAAAGAAATGATAAATTGTATTTTTTTTTTTTGCAGAATTATTTTTATTTATGAATAAAAGCATACACAGGTTTGAAGTACTCATCTCAGAAGTCATAAATTTAATTGAAAGGATAGTTTTGGACCTTTTGTTTTGTTGTTAAATGGAGCATCCCAATTTTATAAATAAGATTCAGATCATTGTAAGTTGTCTTAGATATGATGAGAATTGAGGTTCAAACCCCCCTTATGGCCACTTAACAGATAGTTTGGTTTATTTAGTATCCATGTAGAGGACGGAGATTGAATGTGCCAACATGACAAAGATCATTTGGACCGAATAATTGTGAGTAATCGGTTGATTAGCCTTCCAACTTTCGTTCTAGTAATATGAAGTTTTTATATTGGACCTTACAAGTATAACAACCGAATGCAAGCTCTTAGCATATATATATATATATATATGATTTACTAATGCTTTAATTTATACTACAATAAAGGGATGATATTTTCTTTCTTTTTAATGCTTTCCTTCGTAAGACAGCCATGGCTTGACTTTTATAATACTTTAAGAAGACCTAAGCAGATCTGTACTTTAGTGAGTCATTGCATGCGAGTCCTCATTCAGTGTCTCAGTTTGCGTGGAAGACGTGGATCATTGAATTGGTTTCAGTCAAGATGGTGACCTATCGTTAATATTGATTTCCAACCCCATTATCCGCAACGTGTTTTTGGAAAAATTGTGGCCACAGCATCTTTTCTTTTTCTTTTTCTTTTTTGTCCATGGAGTTATCCAGCCGAAAATGACATAGCTAGCAATGAAAAGCTTTCGTTAGATTCTTAATTATGTTTAGTAGGAATTGTCAATTGGTTCATTATCCTTAAGAAAAAACATTGTGGGAGAAGTATAATTAAGGAAATAGAGAAGAACGTGCAGCAGAAAATGAAATTATCTTACTCTCACATAATTATCTGATAAAATAAGATAAAAGACCGATCAAATATATATGAAGTGAAAAGTATAACAATAAACAAAGATCCGCATGTACAGATAACATATGTTCAATAGAAATCTTATTTTTCCAATGAATTACAGGAAAATTTTTTTTGATTTTATTTTTTAGTCATATATTTTACTATTTTTTAATTAAGTCTTTCAATATGAGTAATTCTTTTAGTGATATATTTTTTGTTAATAAAACTTTAAAAATTCAAACCTAATATATTGACGTTTATATAATATTGTAGACTTCAAAAATGTTATGTAGATATGTCATGTCATCTTAATGTTAAATATGGACACTACATTCCTTTTAAATCGATGTATTAATAATTAATAATTCATGTAATAATATAAAATTTCAAGTGTCTCCCTTTAATTATCTTCTTTAAATAAAAATTTTAGTTGTAAAATTATTAATAATAAAAAAGGGTTTAATTAAAAATTGAAAAATTTTGCTATAATTTTATTGTGAATGGTGGTCAATATATGATTATGGAAACAAAGTTGTAAAGGTAGCAAATGGATATATTAAAAACATTTTCTGGGTTCATTTTAAAAATGTCACAAATATGAAATAATACTAATAATAAATGAACAGTGAACAATCCCATTTTGATATGTATTCTTAAAATAATTAGAGAAATTTAAAATTAATGTTATAAGTAGCTATTCTCCATTAAAAAGGAACAAAAAATAAAATTAATTAGAAAATTATTGATAATAAGAAAATTTAATTAAAAATTACTAAATTTCATTGGGCGGCATGGAGGATTGTTCTACTTGATGATTATGAAAATAAAATTATTGATAAAGCAAACATATACAAGAAGGGGGCGAATTGTGTGACTAAAAGTTTTTTTGCAAATTACTTTCAGTTCAAAAAGAAATGGTAAGAGCCTGTCTATAATTAAAACAGTAGGAGCCTGTTGTGCGATAGAATCCTATTTACACAGAAGGAGTCTGTTAAGCGATAAAAAGCTTGTCAATCAATAAGACCTAATAGACGAAGAGTTCTGTTTAAAACAAGTTAAAATATAAGGCACCTGTTAAAGTTGAAAAGAACCTCTTGCAAGTTTGAAACATAAGGAGTCTGTTATAAAATGAAGGAGCCTCTTGCTGAAATAAACACACACATACACACAATATAATACAGAAATTTAAAAATTAAGAGAAGAGAGAGAAAGACACAGTCGATTTATACTGGTTCGGCTTATAACCCAAGCCTACGTCCAGTCCTTAAATTATCCAACTTGAATATTTCACTATAAAATCAAGTAGTAATTTGACGAGCCTCTCTAAGCTCACAAGTTAATATTTTTCAAGGTTTTGCAACCTTCTACACTAGTAATATTTCACTAGCCTCTATAGGCTCTAAAAAAAAAGAGGTTTGTTCGATATGAGCTTCAGTAATCTCTCTTAACAGAATTTCTCTTTCTAACGCAAAAGAGAATTTTTATAAAGATATCACTTTCAAGAATGTATATGCTTTTGATGAATTTTGACAATATAGCTTCACAAGCTTCTATATCGTTCAGTTCTACTTGTTCATAATTGCATTAGCTCTTCCTTAAATAGGCATTTCTTTCAACTAGTTGTTACTTCACTTGCAACCTTAGTCAACTGGATCGATTTGAATCTGAATAATTTCGACGTTTATCTTTGCTAAATTCTTCCAGTAATCACAGCACTAATATGCGACTTTCATAATTAGTAGGATCCTTTCGGATAAACCATTTTTAATAAGGTAAGTTCATAAAGAACATTTCTGCAAAATAAAAAGCGTATTTCTTATGATTTTATTTTCTTTGAGAATTAAACCGTTAACAATAAAAAGAAATAAATCCAATTTAAATTTTGAAATATTATACATTTATCATCAAAATCGTTAATCATAATCCTTGAGATAATAATTATAACGGTGACAAATAAATATATTAAAACTTCATATACTAAAAAGAGAATCCGATGTTTTTATTCAACTCAAGAGTAACGAGTGATTATTAATCGGGAAAGAGATTTTTGGGCTCCTTTTTAGTCACAACCTGCTGCTTTTTGGAATTCCAGTACACCATATTTCCCCTAGGAAGACACAACCACCGGATGTGGACTTCCGATCATCCAGTGAGCTAGCCCAGTCGGAGTCGCTGAAGGCGTGAAG
>JANKYE010540060.1:0-11656 GCA_032467995.1 Erythroxylum dillonii
ATATCATGAATAAAAGTGGGGGATAAATTTATAATAATCTAATTTTCTTTATTTTGATGTTAAACTAACAATTTTTTAATTTTATGTTATAACTATCAATTTTTTTAAGTTGTATGTTTCTACATTTTACATTTAAATTTTAATGTTTTTAGATTTCCTTTTGTCATATTTCCAATCACTTTGGTTATTTTAGGTTGATAGCATAAATTTAAACATAATGCTTAGTTTCGATTAGATGTTAAAAGTTAGATGCATAATATAATTAAATGATTACTATACTAACTTGATTTTATGATCGATAAGAAACCAAATCCATTAGGTCATGATGCTTTGATTTGATTTAAGTTACCATGTCAGAAATTAAACCAATGTGTCAAATTTGTTTTCTTTTTAATATAGATATCTTCTTTGATTTTGGAATCATATAACTTGCATTTCATCTCTTTGAGATTATATGTAAGATGTGTGCAGAAATTAAAATAACTAAGACACTTAGGATTTACAATTGAGCCAAATTTCCCACCTTTTCTACAATGTTTAATTAGTGTACCCTTTGAGCCTTGTATAAAATTTTAGACTTTTTTATTCTTTTTTCCCAAAGCACTTTGAGTTTAAAAAGCAAAACAATTAATTGAATCCTAATCCATGATTAAAAGATCTTTTTACTTATGATTTAATGCTTGTGGATACACCATGTAAAAAAATAAGTGTGGGGGAGATGGTGATGTGTATAGAAAACTAAAAGAGAGTATATGGTTGTAGTTAAGACTACTTAAGAAGTACTATAGGACAAATTCAGGAAATGGGTATATGATGTAATTCCAGTGCATTGTGGTAGTCAAACTGTCTTTTTCTAGGGTTAATTATATGTCTGGATGTACATCTTAACACAATCACAACATGTGCATCTAATAGAAAAACATGAAGTGTGATAATTTTTAGGACACGTTCAACTATAACATGATACGAGAATATTATGCTCTCAAATCAAAATTTAAATTTTTTTTGTCTAATATCTAATAAGAGTTTGGTAAATTCCATATAAAAATAATAAATTCAATATGTGAATATGGTAAATGAAAATGTAATACCTATGCCTAATAATGATCCCTTTCCTGTAGTTGATAACTTTACAGTGGAGTTACTTTTAGTTTGGTGGGAAGTAGAAACTGGATAGGCTGTTGACTTATGAAAACTAGTTTCAAATAGGCTTCACTTTTTCCCATATGCTACTCCTTCTTGCCACTAACTAGAGGACGAACATTTTGAGCATTCTTTACCTAAATTCAGATCTAAGTGCATACACATTTCAAATTTCCAAAAAAAAAACGCACCACTTAGCAAAAGAAGAGTTTAGAGCAGAACGCGCATTTGCACAAAGTAGAAGAAAGAAAGCTTAGCAGATAAGAACTTCATCAGACAAACACAAAGAAATAAATTAATTGATCATTTGATAATGGATGTAGATAATCCAAAGTCAATGAACACGCACGATCATCATTCTCAAAATTCATTTGCAAAAGTCTCGTCGTCATTGAAGATAGAGAGAGAGAAGAGGTAAATACTTGGACATTAACCACCAGAGAGCGCCAGAGAAGACGAGACTCGTCACCGGAGACGCAGTAGCTCCACGGAGGATATGCAGCTAACAGTGGACGGAGTAGATATGGAGGAGGAAGAGGAAGCAAGGGTGCGCGCGGGTGGGGCAGGGGGGGGGGGACAGGACACTCTTGGATGCCTTTAACCTAACTAAAAACGACGTCATTTTGGACATGAAATCTGTAACTTATTAACTAAAATGACGTTGTTTGGTTACATTTCAAAACGACGTCATTTACATATAAAGTTCTCGCCTGACGATGCACAATTGCCGACTATATTACCAACAAAATATTTTGTCGGTACATTTTCCTTTATTTTTCTTGCCTTTTCCATTTTCTAGACTACTTCACCGATGTAAGAAACATTTCCGTCAATAATTGGCTACCATCTCATTTCCGCCGATATTTTTCCATCTGAATTTTATAGATTTCTTATAGTGGAACCTAGCATTTTAAAGTGTTTAATAAACTATAGCATTTACAAAACCATTTCAGGATGTTTATAACAATAACAGTAGGGCAACCATTTTTTCATTTCTTGAATGTTTGAACATTTAAACCTATCAAACTCAAAGTATGCATGTCATGGATAATTAATTCCTTATCAAAACAAAACAATAAATGCATAAGAGGAATTTCATCGGATACCTTATAGCCTTCAGAATTTAAACCCTTACTACCAACGAATAATTTGTCTTCTCCCTTTCCTCACACATATAATCATATCCTATATAAATTGACACTCCATTTAAACAGAAACAAATTAAAGAATCGCCCAAAAACCGACCATTCACATACCATTTAACAACATTAAAAGTAGAATTAATACCCAAAATAGAGCAATTTTCAAATGAAATTCGTTACAAAAATTTCATCAAACATCTTACAGACATGACATTCATCTCATCATTCAAATGCAAATCCCGTGTTTTCCCTTCCATCACTAACATTAGGTGAATTCTACGATAAATCCACTCACAAACAACTCAAAAATATGCAATGAATGCATATATAATCACTAGTGTAAAAGGATCATAACACCTCCAAATAGACATATTAGGAAGCACAAAATAATCCAAATAAAAAGGAACCACGACTTACTGTGATGGACAATCATAACAACGGCGACGAGAGAAAACAGAAGCACGCAAAACCCAGAATACAGAAGGTCATGTAGTCAGGACAGAAGGTCATGTAGTCAGGAGAAAAGGAAGAATAGATACTTATGGGAGATTAGGAAAAAATAAGGGGGCCGATTTGATAGTTTTACAAAGTCTCAAACAATGCCATCGTCATTAAACAAACGACGCCATTGCCATTTTTTAAAAAATGCCATAACATTTGGCGATGCTTTCCAAAATGTCGCCAAATGTATTAGGGGGTTAGGGTACCATTATAACGTTATGAAAACAACGTCGTCTGTCATTGAAAAGACGACGTCATTGTCGTCTAAACTTTTTTAAGTTTATATCATTTAGTGACGAATTACAAAATTCATCGCCAAATGTTTGTCAATAGGCAATGATTTTGCATAAGTGTTGCCAATAATAAAAATTTTTAATTGTTGCATTTTTTGAAATTTAACATATTTATAAAATTGTAAACAATTTATACATAATAAATAGAGTTTTGTTAGAACACATCAAATTTTCATATCATATATTTTAAATTTTAAAAACTAAAAGTATAACTAACTATAAAGTGCATTAATATATAAAATGTTGTTTTGTTTTATAAATATCTTTAATTACATTATTATTAAATGAATTTAGTTTTATAATTACAATCATTGTTAATAAAATTAAATTGGTAGCTGTATATTTCGCTTCCAATTTAGAAATCGTCGCCAATGCTAAACTTTTTTTAAATAATTTTCTAAAATTTTTAATATAGCATAAACATAAATTATTATAGAAATTATATATAATAAATACAATTTTATGATAACACATTAAATTATGAAATTATATATATTAAAGAAATTAATAAAAATATAAATGACATTTTTTCACTAAATTTATTTGCACAGTTATACAATGATTGTATTATTGTCAATAAATATCAGTAATTACGAAAAGTTAACTTAAATTTTTGATACTTTGTCTTATTAACATTAAAGTTGTGATTCGTTAGTAATATAATAAAAAAAGTAGCCAAAAGTCCCATATGTTATGTTTAATTAAATTGCTATCATCATCATCATCATCATATATCGTAATTAATATAATGTTATATGAATGTCTATATAATAATTGTAACTACTTTAATGATTTATGAATTATTACATAATTTATAAATTTTCTCATATCTTACTTATGTAATATATTTTACTCTATTTGGTAATAATTATCTATTATTATAAAAAAATTATGTACCTTAACATTTAATTAATATATTGTTTATAATTATGTTAGCCAAAGGTGAACCCAAATGGTAATGGCAAAGCATTTAGCATTTCATTTTTGAATCCTCACCGAATGGTTTACTTTGAAAACAACGTCGTTTACCTTAACAACAAACGACTTCATTTTCTACTACGTTATTAACGTGAAAATGAAGCTGTCATTGTTTTCGTGTTAGTCGTCATATATTCTCTTTATAATTGGTTGTAGAAGCGTGATTTTGCCTTTTACGATCGCCGCCTGTCTTGTAGTCCTCACTATTGACACAACATTATGTGCTGTGTTGGTACATGTTGTTCTTCTTTTGTATTACTAACAACCCTCCTTATTGTGCTATTTTTTCTGCTACTCCTAAAGTTAATGTGGACTTTTTGTTCTACAATTGGTGTATCGGTTTCCCTTTCTATTTGTGTTTGAAAGATGATGAATTGTGTTTCTGTATTAGAAGAGTTTTGGCAGATGTTTTTTTCCTAACCTCTGGTTGTTGTTTAAGGAAAGCCTCCTAACTGTTTGATCGAAGGTTTGTTAGAGACTCAAGGCACAATTTGCAAATAGATGTTTATGTAAAATATGCATCATATGATTCCTTTTGCACCAAATCTATACCGTTACTAAAATGTAGTACTTTGACTTATCATTGACAAACTAGCATAACTAATCACATTGACATAGAATGCAGATAGTGTCCGATGCATTAGTTCTTAACATTGATAATTCATTTGTGGGATTTGATTACCAAACAAATTTTTTTAACATATTAATTTTAGGATATTTTGAATTTTTAGAATTAAATTGTTAACATCAATTCATCGAGGAATGTTTACATGGCGATTGGCTTCCAATGGCGGAAATGAGTTCTGATGGGAAGAATATGGGAAAATTCTACGTAGTGCTGAAAAAATCGATGCAGATATTTTGTCATCATACACTAATCACCGCTTGCCTTCCATAGCCGATTTTCTTCTTCAAGGTTTTTAGTATCATCTTAATTTCCTCTCTTCTTTAATTATTTGTATCTTATTTGCATCATAGTTAAGCTATTAGATGAATGTTTGATTGTATATATTATTTCTTGTGTAAAGGTTAATCCAATCTTCAAGAGAACATAGATGAAAATTGAAATGGTGGCAATATCCCGAGGACTGGTACAAGATTAGGACAATTAGTTGATTTTGATCAATCGTTGATTCTAATGATTATGTCTGCTCAATCAGGTATGAATGTGTTCTAATTTGGCTTCGTAATACAGTTTCACTTAACTAGCTATTTCAGTTTCATACTAAGTGTGTCTTAGGTCAAACGGATTGCATTGGTAGTTCAAATAATTCAGTGATCTATGCTAAACCTAGGGATTTGTTCACTGTATCCTCTACAAGTTTAGTTATAGCCAAGAGGCTATTGGAAGAAGGTGTAAATAACCCAACACCTGAGAGAAGATCTTTGACATTTTCAATTGATACCTTCGAACGTACTAGGACCCTTCTTGGGAACCCAAACATAGTGAACTCATTTACCTTTACCAAATCTCATGTCATTTAGAATCCAAAAAGATAATTGTTTCATTTCCTTTTCGATGGAATATGCGTGAAACTTTATTTATTGTTATGTCTGCAAGAATTTTGGAAACAACCTCTTTACTAGTTAAGATAAGGTTGCGTATCAGTGAGATTCATACTGAGTGTTGTTGTTGTTCTATGTTTGTAAGAATTGTTAAACTTGTAATTACAATCTTTTACTACTTAGCTGTATACATCATTATATTATATTGCTTACTATTTTCAAATTTTTATGTATTATTATTTTATTGTTAATAAAAATTAATGATTAAAAATAATAGTCAACTTAAATTTATTAAAATTTAATCTTATTAATATGTTAAATTTTAGGTATGTTTATCTTTTAATTTCAAAAAGAAAATTTATAGAGTGTTTATGCATTATCTATTTATTTAAACAAATTTTAAAAGAAAACATTAGTAAAACATATGAAAAATCATATATAAATGTCAATTATAATTAACCTTACGATTATTAAGCACACGTACCGTTAAAAATTTAACAAATTAATATTATTAATACATAATTCTTTAATCTGCACCTTTTGTGACGATTTAAATATTTAGTTGCCAAAAATCCATATCTGGCGACAAATTACACATTTTTTTGAAAAAGTTTGAATAGTTATTGACGTTTTACGTAATCATCGCTAAAGGGTCGATGTATGGTGACAATACGAGTAAACCGTGACAAAATTGGTCACTTTTAGCGACAACTCTCGAAAATCGTTGCCAAATAACCTGCGTTTCCAACGATTTACTTTAACATCGCTAAATTTGAGACTTTTTGCAATGGAATGATATATCGTCCAATTTTCAATTCGTCACCAAAAAAAAAACCTAATAATCTGTTCTGTTTCAGTGTTACTGGTGAAATGATTGAATTATAAGAAAAAATTATATACAAAAAGGCTAGTCAAAACTACTTTGATATTCTGAAATATGTGAAAAATCATGATGTGTTGCTATATATATATATCAAGATAAATTATTCAATTAGAGAATTAAATATAAATTAAAAGAGTGTAATTTATTTAATCTTAAATATAATTTAGGGTTATTGTTTGTATCTGTTGCTAATATATGTAGAAACTTGAGTTACAAATAAAGAATGAGTTAAAAAAAGCAAAGATATTTTAATCAAGTTGAATTTGATTGTAAAATTTGAAAAACTTTATAATTAAATATGTGATATTTAATAAATAAGGATCAATATGAGATATAAAATCTTATTGGGCATAACTTATATTTAATTAGAATTATTTGTAATTATATTTAAATTTAATTGAAGTTAGATTTTAATTAATTTCAATTCAATTACGAAAATGTCTAAAAATTTATTATAAATAGACTTAAGCTCTAATAAAATTAGTACTCTTTTTTTTTTAATTTTTTCTACAATAATTGTAGGATTCTATCAACTTGTTATACGGATATTATTAGAGCCCGAATACTTGTATCGCTACGTTCAACATTATTTTCATGTTTCTTTTCAAGAAGAGATGGCGGCACATGGACAGTAAAAAATCCTACCAATATTATTTTCAAGTTTCTTCGCAATGAGAGATGCGGCACATGGTGTAGATAAATAGGAAACAGAAACTAAAAATAACAACAGAAAAATATAAGTGGAAC
Organism: Erythroxylum dillonii; assembly: GCA_032467995.1. Taxonomy (NCBI): domain Eukaryota; kingdom Viridiplantae; phylum Streptophyta; class Magnoliopsida; order Malpighiales; family Erythroxylaceae; genus Erythroxylum; species Erythroxylum dillonii. The sequence goes on from JANKYE010540060.1 coordinate 7,194, forward strand.
TAAACGGCTCTTAAATCTTCCAGGCTCAAATAAGCGATTTTAGCTTACTTGCTACCTTGACATAAATGGATACGACAGGTCAATCTGCGAAAAAATCAACGGGATGTTTCCAAAATTTAGACTTAATGTAAGAAGAAAACTTTTAAGTTTCTAAGTATAGGTAATTTCCTATCTGCTATGTCCCTAGATTCATTATCCTTGTTACCTGCTCCATTATATAAGACTAAGGGAACTACGTACATGAGCATGTAGCTAGGAAACAAGTAGACATTTCAGATACACAATTGACAAAGGTGGCTTGACTTGTTGGCAGAGGTATGGCAACTTAACATTTCCCGGGAAGTTTCCCTCAAAACTAGGGGATTCTAGTAAATATTAAAACCGATGCCCAGTACCCAGCCAAGATTTCAATTTGCTACTAACAAACAAGATCTATCAATAAACAGCCAAAAGAAAGAAATCAAGAAACCAAACCCAAGTACCTAACATCCTTCGGGATCATGCGTTTTTTATATTATTCTTGTATGGTATGAAGTCTAGTACTCCAACAGAAGAAAGCTCCTACTTACCAATCGATCCCGCACGTAGAATTATCCAAAACTTCAACTCTTTATGATATATTTAATCAGCCAAAACATTGACCAAATTATGTAATGAATTCAACATGTCAATTTGAGACAATATATTATTTTCTACAGGCGGACAATTTAGCTGGCATCGCCTCCCACCCTCACACGACCTCGGGAAAATTTTTTGTCTTCTTTCTCACATCAATCATAAACAAGTATCTTGACTCCCATATGATGCACTATATATAGCCAGAGAACGCAAGCTGAATCAATTCACTCAACATCCTTACGTAGTTGCCATTCAAATAAAAGCGCTTATCTTGTGAGGAAAAGTTGAGCATATTGAACCATGAATAGCAGGATTAGTACTATCGCTTATGCTGCACTCAACAAAAGCTTCAGGAACAAAAGAAGGCCAGCTCCGAAGAGGGGTCATGTAAAGTCGAGAATAGCAGTAAGGGCCGTACAGTCCATGATTTCTGTTCTTTCGAGAGCCTCTTTGATCAATCGCCATCATTCCCAGAGAAGAGCCTGCTTGAGAGAAGCGTAACAAGTTTGTATAATGAAATGCTTGACCTCGCAGATCATCACTCTTCTAATGTAGATATTTGGATATTCGCATCGTTTTGTTTTCCGGGGTCCGTTTTGCTACATTTTCAATCTGATCGAGTTGTTTATTTGTGGCGATGTAACGATGACGTTGTTGAGATCTCATTGTACATCACAAATATCTGTGCGATACTTTCTTCGTGAAGTTTCCTCATAACATCTATAAATTAGCTTCAAGTTTTGGTGGACAGCTGGTACAAACAGACGTATATACTTGATGCCAGAACCGATAATTTTTAAAATTAATAACGTAGACTATTCAATATAATATTATCAAGTATTCCAGCCAAATATAGGATCTTCGAACTGTCGGGGAATAAAGTAAAGAATAGAAACTAGTAGAAAGAACAAAGGTATTACGGGAGAGAAAGTATATAACTTTTTTACTGCATTGAAAAAAAAAACAGCTACATCAAGGTCTAATATATAGGCTTACAAATGAAGTAAATAATGGGAAACGTGGCCTTGAATAATGGAAACGATCATCCACCATCTCACAAATCATGTCATCTATATATAAATGCAGCAAGAATTTACCATTATCATGCTTCTTTACATACAACGTGGGCTCATTTTTACTCGTAACAAATCCTTTTTTAAAATATGAGTCAACTCTTTAGCCCCATGCCCACGGTGTTTGTTTTAACCTATAAAGAACTTTTTTGAGCTTGTAGACTTTTTGTTCTTGCCTGTTAACAACAAAGCCATTAGGTTGACATACATAAACTTCCTCTTCTAACTCCTCATTTAAAAATGCAGGCTTCACATCAAATTGATAAACGGGCAATTTCAATCTAGTTGCTAGAGATAGAAGAATTTTCATCGTTTCAAAGTGATCAATAGATGAGAAGGTTTCATCAGGAGCTTGTTGATGATGAATTGCTACTATTACTGTGTGAAGTAGGAATGTTGCTTGGTGAAAAAATTGAGTTATTAGCCAGAAATGCAGGAGAGTTAGCGCCACCATAATGAGTTTCTGTACGCTTCTGTCATTGCAGGAGTGTCTTTCAAGGGTACTGTTGCTGCTACTTCGTTACTTTTCTCTTATGTACAACTTAGGTCTTCATTAAATTTGACATCCCTACTAACAATCACCTTGCCTCTCATAGGTTATATCGCTTATATGCCTTAGATTAAGTGCTCCAGCCTACAAAAACACATTTTTATGATTTTTCATCAAGTTTAGATTGAGATTTAACCAAAGCATATGCTACACAACCGAAAATTCGTAAGTGGCTTACCTTGGGCTTATGACCTTTTCATGCCTCATATGGAGTACATTTGTATACTACTGAGAGAGAGATATATTCAGGATATAGACCATTGTACCCACTACCTCTGCCCAAAAACGTTGTTGGATATCTCTTTACCTTCATCATGCTTATACCCATCTTAATAATGGTACGATTTTTCCATTCTAGCACACCATTTTGCTTCGGTGTATAAGGTGTTATGTGTTCTCCATGTATACCGCTCTCCTCATGAAAAATATTGAATCCATTTGAAACAAACTCACCATATCGATCTGTTCAAAGTGTTTTAATTTGACACATATTCTGCTTCTCTACCAAGGACTAAATTTCTTGAAATTTTCAAAAGCTTCAGATTTAAATCTTAATAAATATAACCCACTTATATGACTACAGTCATCAATAAAGAGCAAAAAAAATACACCGACTCCCTCCTAAGGACTCAACTGACATGGGACCGCATGAATTAGCATGTATGAGTTCAAGGCAAGTTGAGGCCCTCCAGGCCTTAATTACAAGAAATGATGACCTATTTTTTTATATACACATCCTTCACAAAAGCCAAGATTATCAATTAGGCAACCCAACAACCATGCCTTTATTGTCTAACAATTGTAATCCTTTGATATTCAAATGACCATACATCAAATGCCATAACTTCGCTTATGCACTTTCTTTAACAACAAGGCATAACTTTCACCACAAGTGACACATCCAATGGAAACATTCTATTTGAGGTCATTTAAACATAAAAAATTACCTACCAGATTTCTTTTCATGAATGTTACAGGAATCGTTATCAAATATAACAAAGTAACCTCAATCAACAACTATGCATCACTTAAAAGATTTTGAACTAGAGATAGAACATACTGCACATCATGGAGAAGCTTTATGTTACCATGTACAATTTTGATAGCAACCGTACCTTTGCCTTTAACTTTGATTGGATTGTTATCTCCAAGTTAAATTTTTGATCCTTACGTCTCATCAAGTTCCTTGAACAACAACCGCTTGCCACACATACGGTTGCAGCAATCACAAACTGCTTTCCTTTTGCAGTGTCTTAGTGAAGTTGGCATGCATTTGTTCATCTTTTTGTTTAACCAAACAGTCCACCTCCATGCACCCATATCTTTTGTAGTAGCGACATTCACCATCAAATTAACCTCGTCCTCTTCCACAGCCACGACCTCGACCATGATAACCTCCTTTACCTTACCCTCTGCCTATTATATTGTCTGACTTTAAGATGAGACTCCCCCTTTACTTGAAAAGCCTTTATTTCGGTTTATCCACTAAACCTATTCAACCTATCTTCATGTGCTAATAAATAACCCATCAATTCATCAAATGTGTAGGTAGCTAGGTCCTTGTCTCCTCAAAGGAAACAACATGATTGAATTTTGAGGTTAAGCTCCTCAAAATCTTACCCATAACAATTTCATTGCTCATATTTTCACCATATGACTTCATACAATTGACAATTCTAGATACCCTAGAGAGATAATCTAGCACATACTCTTTCTCTTGTATTAATATCAACTCAAAATCATGGCAAAGAGTTTGCAATTTTACCATAATTATTTTCTTATCTCCCAGGTACCCTTCTTTGAGAATTTCCCATGCTTCTTTGGAGGTACTGGCTACTGCGATTTGGGAGAAAATACTATCATTAAAAGCTTGCTGAATGAGGAACAAGGCTTTTGAAGCTCTCTTTCGGTTGTCCCTTAGCTACTGGTTGGCTTGTTCTGGATTGGTATCTTTAAACCCGTTCTCTACCAAGTCCCAAAGTTCTTGAGACTTGACATGGTCTGCATTTTCAAACTCTGGAAATGATAATTCTGCCCTTTAAAATTTGAAATTAGCAACTGTGTAGCGCCCCCTTACCATAGAGTACCCACCGGAACACCCGTAGGTCATTCCGGTAAATACCCTACGATAAGAGACCACTACTAACAACCACCGCTAAACTCCTCATGACATCACAATTATAAAGCAGTAATACGAAATTGATAACTTTTTAAAACCAAAC
>JANKYE010540996.1:0-11647 GCA_032467995.1 Erythroxylum dillonii
TGTGTCCTCCATGCTTTTATGATTTCGAATGTTGGACTTCGGAAACGGAGTCCAGCAATGAGACTCCTCGTAATGATAAGGATTTTGTACTAAATGATAACTGAGGTTAGTGTAATTATAGTGGGTATCCCCCTGTAGACGATTGAATGAAGTTCCAAGTTTTTTTTCCTCTTCTTTTAATTTTACTTATATTTGATGTATATGTTAAATTCTATATATGTAATGTAATTGTAAATATTTTTGTTATAGGTTTCACTTCTACTTAGTTCCTCATCACGAACTTTTGTCGTAAACTGTAATAGTTTGAAAGTTGAGGATATTTATTTTTTTATTGGATGTTTTGATGTAATTGTTATTTATTAAATGATGAAATTGTAATATTTTAAATACTTTGTATGGTTCTTAATTTTATATTTGTATAATAATAATTATCTTTTTTCATATTAATTGTAGTCATTATTTATATGTCAAAATTTCTAAAAAATATTGTTATTTCATATTAATTGTATTTATTATTTATTATTATGATTTTTGGAAACATGATTGATATAAACTTATAAACTATACAGTACAACTATACAATATGACAGTGGACTATTTTGAAATTTAAAAAAAATTTGAGGGATTATTTCATAAATTTTAAAAATTACCCGAAACGGTACCCGGTATTGACAGCTACCAGTACAATACCTTACTAAAACTCAATTCGGTACCAGATTCAATACAGCATTCGCAACATTAAGCTTAAGTCACAAAATTAGAACTTGATCAAGCATCAGAAAAAGTTTGAACCTAAACATAAATTTTTAAGTTGGACTCAAACTCAATTCAGCTTGACATAGTGCCATCTTTAAAGACATCACCATCTGCATAGGAGGGGAAAATGAAACACATGGACTTTATATATGTTGTTTTTCCCCATCATGCATTAATTTGACCAAAAAATTGGCTTTGGTCGACTAGGTTACTTCATCATATGAGCTAGTATAAAAACCTCTTCTAAAAGCCCTAAAGTTCACCACATGTAAACTCGAGTGAATAAAACAAGGATCCCCTCTCTGTTTGTTCCTCTTCTTTGAGAAAGAAGACTTCTTCAGCTTTCTCAACCTGTCAATAATGAGGGTGACAATTGTCTCTATACTTTATTGTAGCTTTCTTCTTTACCTAGACTCCACCTTTCAATATCCAACTTGTTCCTGTGTTAAGGTCCTAAAACTTGGAGGAATTCTATAACCTTTAATCCCTTATATTCCCATTTGTTCTAGTAACGGAATTTCTTTTGGTGTGACAGATTGTATTGAAATTGTATTTATACAAGGACAAAGTTAAGCAGCAAGCTATGGAATTTCAGGTATCAACAATCTGTGTCTTCCTTCTTTTCTTTCATCTGCTTCACTTATGGTTATCAATTCAAGTAGAAAAAAAGAATCATTATTCCAGTAATTTTTTATGATTATTACGAAGAATAATATCTAAATTACTTGTACATATAATTAATTTCGTTAATTTTTAAGAATAATTTAGATAATACTAAGCATAATAATTATAAAAACTACAATAATCATGTCCTCAACTCCTTACCAACTAAGAACTTAAAAATGTGTGAACTTGATAATAACTTTTAACAGTTTTCTATTTGCTATTTAAGGAGTCGGTTCAGTGGCCATGGACAAAAAGGAAAAGAAGTTGACAATAGCTGATAGAAAACTGAATTGAGAAGGATGAAAAACTATTTCATCTTATCGAGTTAAAGGTATTTATACAAAATGTCTTAAGAATGAATAACAAACATAACTAACTATTACTAACTAACTTAACACTCAACTTATCAGTATAAAATTCTACCCCCCCCCCCCCCCCAAAAAAAAAAAAAACTGGTGAGTATATATTATGTACACCTATTTTGCTTAAAAAATCCTTAAAAGCAGTCGAGGAAAGTCCTTTGGTGAAGCAATCAGCTAGTTGATTTTTGGAGGAAAAAGGAAGTAAGACAATAACACCATATTGCAGTTTTTCTTGAACCACATGACAATCAATGTCAATGTGCTTTGTGCGTTCATGAAAAACTAGATTTTGCGCTAAGTACACTGCAGACTGGTTGTTACAAAATAATGGTGTTGGAACAGTAGGAGACATCTATAATTCAGCGAGGAGATAATGCAACCATTGCATTTCACATGTTGTAGTTGCTAGTGCTCTATATTGGGCTTCTGAAGAGCTGTAGCTGACAAAGTTTTGTTTCTTGTTTTTCTAATAAATTAAGGAAGAGCCAAGAAACACACAATATGCATAATGCTTAGGAGTTAGTTTAGAATAAGAAAAAACATTAAAAAGTTGATGAGGACTTGTTCTTTAAGTAGCCATGCATTTGTAGTCAGTTAGGTACTGCGGCATGGACTTTGTTCTAGTGCTTCTTCTTAAGTGTTGATTCGGACGTTGTTGGATGGGAGCTTAATCATGAAGCTAATTCTCAGGTTGAACTGATGAAGGAATAACTTTTGGTGTGGGTGAAACAGAATTTGATAAGGTGACATCTATTACTGGTAATGCTGAAATATCATGAATATGTTTAATGTCATCATATAACGACTGAACCGATGAAGACAACATAATTAAGTGATCAGTGCTTGGCTTATCAAAAATCTGCATATCAGATGTTAGTTTGGAAAAAGGAAATATATGTTCATAAAAAGAAACATCTTGAGAAGTAAAGATCTTTTGAGCTTGAAGATCAAAAAGCTTAAAACCTTTAATACTTGGAGAGAAACTAAAGAAAACATATTTGATACTTCAAGAATCGAATTTGCTTTTAATGTTAGAATGATTTGAAGCAAAAGCAAGGCAGCCAAAGGCTCGCAAATTATTGAAATTTTGTGGTTTAGAGTATAATGCTTCAAAAGGTGATATGTTGTTAAGAACAAAAGTGGGTATTCTATTGATCAAATAAATAGCATGCAATACACATTCACCCCAGAAATGAATAAGTAATTTTGCCTGAAAACGTAAAGCTCTTGCTACACTCAAAATGTGCTAATGTTTTCTTTCTACAATATTATTTTGTTGAGGAGTTTTAATGCAAGATGTCTGATGAACTATGCCTTTGGAGTCATAGAAAGCTAGAACATTAAACTCTTGCCCATTATCACTTCGGATACACTTAACAACACTATTAAATTGAGTAGAAACATAAGAAATGAAAATTTGCACGATTGTTCTTGCTTCAGATTTGTTTTTCATTTAAAAAAATCCAAGTAAATCTACTAAAATCATCTACAATAGTAAGAAAATACCTATGTCCTTTAAAAGTTGGAGCATAATTGTCTCCCCAAATATCAATGTGAATCAGATCAAAAACAACATTGCTAACAGAAGTACTGATAGGAAATAGTAATCGTTTCTGTTTTGACATATGACATATGTCACAAGGTTCAACATTAAAAACAGAGGGAACTACCAATTTTAATTGAGAAAAAGAAAGATTTCCTAGCCTGGTATGCCATAGTAATGAAGTTTCTTTATTACAGGTAACATAATTAACAACAACAACATTTGAAACTGGTAAAACAACACTTGAATTCAGCTTGTATAATCCATTGGAATGCTCAGCAACCGCAATCATCTTCCATGGCTAGATACTCTGGATTATACAATGAGAAGATGAGACAATTACGCAGCAAGAAAGATCATGAGCTAATTTACTAATGGATATAAGATTGAAAGTAAAATCTGGCACGCATAAAATATTTAAAAGTTTTAGACAGTTATTCAAATAAACAGTGACAATGTGAGTAACTCGAACTTTGCATGTAATACCCCACTCTCATAAGACACGTACCCGACATCCTTGGTGATGTTTGAGTGCGTAACCCGCAAGGGTGGCATACTAGAGCGACCAAACTCTTGAAAACTGTACAATTTTTTTCTCACATTTGTCAAACACGTATGCGAAAATCAGTAATCAAATCGGCCATACTTTTATTTCATAAAAGTCAAAATCATAACTATCAACACACTTGGATCAATTTCATTTACAAAATATTTCCCAATTACGGAAGTTAATACATACAGAAACATTCCGATACAAATGCAGACGCAAACTGATCCCGACCTCTACCTCTTACTTGAATGCAGTGGCTATACCCCTGTTTGCCAAACATGTAACTCTTCTGAGCCTGAAAAATATTGCAAATTTTGGGTGAATTTTGCGAACACAATGAGTGACCATCCTCGATGGCTCACTCAGTCACATAGCACACAATTCACATCATTTATTTGATAATCATATTAAATCACATACACTTGATCTATCATTTCACATTTTACATTCAAAACATTATATTTATTCATATCATGCATATGCAGTGCACATGAGACTCACTTTCATTTGTTATTTTGTTGTGATCGAGTGCCTAACTGTCCCATATTTATTGTGGATACCGAGCTCATTGATAACTGTCCCATATTTGTTAGGGATACCAGGCTCATTGATAAATGTCCCGTACCCGTTGGAGATACCAGACTCATTTTATATAGTGAGCCTTTGGCTCTTAATCACTTTCTAAGCTTTAGGCTCTTTTTCATAATCTAAGCTTTAAGCTCTTTTTCGGTGGCTACTCTTGACACAACTGCCTTTATCTTTCGTGCATTCATGTAATAAAATGCACCAATCACATATGATAAGTTAGTCCGGCATTCAATGTTAAAGTTGAGAATATACTTATTTCTTCTCATTCATATACCAATAGCGCTTTAATATCACACTCATGCATTAAGTCTCAAACCTTCATTGTCCGACATCAATATAAGCAAATCACACTCATGTAAATCATATTCACATTGCATAATAATCATAACCATAATTATTCAATACAGAAACTAAAATCAAAACAAACAATGAAATGAGACCATCTAAGTTGACTCACAGTACGCTCTAGATTAGCATTTGCTTCCAAGTTCTGGAAACATCTAAATGCGGACGTTCATCCTGCACATCAAAATTATGCAACACACACATTGCACACACACACATTAATAACTTTGCACAACTATAAGCATTCATTTATGCACATGTTTGTATATGGAATATGTACAATGCATGTTCATGACAATCCTAGTTATTTTTCCATTATCCTCATCACATAATCAATCCTTTCTCAAAACTCACCTAAGTATAATTTATACTTAAGTTTATACCTCAATAAAACCCTTAAAATCACAATTCATAACTTATTGAATCACTTTCAGGTTGTTCCAAAACTAAATTTCGGGTCTACTATTCTTATATTGAAATAGTACACTATATTCAATTTCCATCCAGAACTTGAAAGTCTTAGAGACTGTATCAAAATTTAACTTCTTCATGTAACTTGTAGCCCTATTTCTCTAGTTTACTCCAATTCAAAAATCAATCCATTTGGATAACTATAGAAAAAGTTACGGTTGAAAGTTTGAAACATACTCAATGAACATTTTCCAATCAATCATCTTCAAACTTTCCAGATTTTACACCTAACATAACTTGTACAGAGATCACCCTTACTTCATTTACTCTTCATTATCAACTCCATTTTAATTCAATATCATTTACAAACATATCAGAACCAAAAATCAAAATTGAAAAATGAACAAATACACATCTTCATACTATATTCATGGTGAACATGAAACCTTAAATGTCCATTTTCACATGATCACTCAATGACAATTCAATCACCAAATTTATCTCATATACCTACAACTCATAAGGATTAACAAGATACTCACTTGATAAAACTCCAAAATCTTCAAAGCTCCAAGAAACCCTAACTCTCATGCACCCTCGTATATCATCTTGATGGTGGTTTAGGTTAGGTTTTTCTTGAGGCAAAAGGAAGAGATAACGAAGTTGGAGTAGCAAAAGGTAGATGAAAGCATGATATAACTCTAGTGAAGGTTTCGGTGAATCAAAAGTCCATGAAGGAAAAAATTTGCAGAAGATATTTTTGAAGAAAAGACTAAGTCAAAAATCCCTACGCTCGCATACATACTATGCTTCTATAATCTTATTCTTAAACACTGCATATAACATCTTGAGATTCAAGCTTAAACGCTACATATAACGTCTTACGATTCAAGACGTTGAGTTTAAGAATTTTAAACGCTGCGTATAACACGTTGCGATTCAGCTAGCGTCTAAGAGTCTTAAACGTTGCGTATAACACCTTGCGATTCAACTGGCGTATAAGAGTCTTAAATGTTGCGTATGATGTCTTGCGATTCAAGACGTTATGTCTAAGAATCTTAAACGTTGTATATAACACCTTGCGATTCAGTTAGTGTCTAAGAGTCTTAAACACTGCGTATAGCATTTGCGATATAGCTAGTGTTTAAGAATCGTTCCCCACTTCAATGCCTTCGTTTTCAATAATTGTTGTAACAAACTTAGTCTTTCAATAAAAAAGGAAATGTGGAATGGGTCTATTGAGTCAAGAAGACTTCACTCCTTCAATTGATTTTTTTAGGAAAGTCAGTTAATAGAAATTAAGGTGTGTGAATTGTTTTAATGAATTTGTCAAGTGCGCAGATAAATATATAAGGCACCATTCATCAAATGAAAACGATACTTTAACAAAGGCTTAATAAGATGAAGCGTTTAAGTTGGATCAGACGAATTGATTAAGCCGCTGATGGATCAAACGGAGTGACTAAGTCACAGACGGATCAGACAGAGTGACTAAGTCACAGACGGATTGATCATACCTCAGACGGATTAGACGAAGTGCTTAAGTCTGAGATGATAAGAAGAAGTAGACTAAGTCTGAGATGATCAGACGCAGTGAGATGATCAGACACGGCAAGATAATGAAATCAGATGGAGTAGAAGTGTCCAAGCAAGACGTAAACAAAGTCCACGCATCCAAACAAGATGCAAGAGAAGTCCACGCGTCCAAGCAAGACGCAGGCGAAGAAATTGAAGAATGTGCTAGAACATCAGTTAGTTAGAGTTGAACTCAACTAATGACAGACGCTGGAAGATTTTAAGGATTCGTCTCTAGGAAGATTTTAAAGATTCGTCAACACAATTCAACTTTACTCCAATATGTCTCCAATTTTTTTCAGTGTCATCATCTCTCAATTTCTAAAGTAATCTCCGAAGTTTTCAAAGTCGTTTTTAATAATTCTCCAATTGTCTCTGAATTTTCAAAAAATCATTATCCCTAAAGTTCTAAAAGTCATCTCCCAAATTTCTTTATCATCATTTATTCTTATTTTTATTTCATTCACCAATTTACTTGCCAAGTGGCATTTTTCCTAGTACAATAATACTCAACATTTTCGGAATATTTCCCCACAATTCACCAAAAAAAAATTCTAAATCAATACTTAAATTCTCCATATCAATTTTTCAATACAATTACTTCACAATCCTTATATGATCACATTTATAATCAATTATACCCAGCAATTGTCAATGAATGCATATACAGTCTTTTAAATGTGTGCAAAATTTAAATTCATGTGCGTATATGCTAACAATATGCATGTAGCACCCCACTCTCGCAAGACACGTACCAACATCCTAAGTGATATCCGAGTACGTAATCCGCAAGGGTGAAATGCTAAAACGGTCATTCAATCAAAATTCATTACAAAACTTTTGTTTCTTTAAAACAATGTACACATGTGCAGAAATCATTAATCAAATCGAGCTCACTTCATTTAAAAACATTTCCATTCACACGTTACAATGATGACAAACATTAGTATTTAACAGTCATTTGGGCCCATTTCAGATACAAAATATTGAAATCATAAAGTCATTTCATTACCAAAACAATCACATATACTTAGTACAATTCTTGCGGAACATAAATCAGAAACAAAATCATTGAAGACTTATGCAGGTGCAAACTGATCTCAACCCCTAACTCATGCTCATTTGCAGTGGCAGAACTCCAATTGGTCTAATTGGATAACTCCTCTGAACCTAAAAAGCCACGTTGTAATTTTTTATGAGTTTTATGAACTCAATGAGTGAACCATCATTGATGATTTCACCAGATTCATATACATAAATCACACATTTCGCAATTATTCATACAGAACAAGTATATTCTAAAAACTCACACTATCATGGCACATCATTTAATTATTGTGAATCAGAACATATATAAACAAATACAAATGCATATGATACTCCACATTCGTTATTATTGTTGTGATCAAATGCCTATCATATATACAAATACTAACTCATTGGGCTCAGTCAAAAACATATATCACGGAGCATAGCTCTACGTGCGGAATCATATACCACGAAGCAAAGCTCTACATGCAAGTGCTTGATACTGGCTACTCCGGTCACAACACCTTTATCTGAGCATGCATTTTATGAAATGCATTAATTCAGAATTTACCATGCATCACAATCATTTATTATGTACAGTCAGAATTTCATAATCATCGGACCTAAGTACGACATTCTACTTTCGTTAAGAATTCATATAGTATAATAAAATCAGAATTTCATAATCTTCGGATCTAAGTCCGGCATTAAACTTTTGTTAAGAATCCATATTTCATACAGAATTATCAAACAAATCAGAGCACTTCCAATACAGTCCCAAATATTTACTCCTCGGAGTTTAAGTCCAGAATTCAGAAACAAATCGCAACAATTCAATAATTGGAAGCTTAACAAATCAAATCAAATCAATCATAGGAAATTCATCTAGGTTGACTCATAGTACGCTCCAATATGTTATTGCCTGGATGATTCAGCAATGTCTGACTGGCATCTAAAGAGCTCCTCTATATCATACAAAACACATGTACAAATATCACAATTTTGCAAAAATGTATATGTATTCCTTTATGCACATCTACTTATATAAAATATGCATAATGTATGTTCAACGACAATTCTGGGTGTCTTATTATGATCTTTATCATCAAATTGATCAGATATCAAAGCCCTCATTAATATCATTTGTACTTATAATTTGGACCAAAATAAAGCAATGTAAAATCAATTTCATAACCTAATTGACCACTTCGGAAATTCCTATCAACATGCTTTCGGGTCAACTTTGCATAATTAATCTGATAGGGTAAATGATAGAATTAGGCAACACTCCTTCTAGAAAGTTGTACTCCAATGTCTTAAGTTTCCATACGAAGTTCATCCAATTTGGTTTAGTGTACTGAAAGTTATACTTAATTTACTTATACTGTTCTAAAGCTTCAGTAGAATTCTTATCTCAACTTCCAATCAAATTCTGAAATTCATAAAGACCGAATTAGAATTTAATCTCTTCATACAAATTGTAACTTTATGTCTCTAGTATAATCATAATTAATAATCATCTCATTCTAAGGTCCACAGATCAAGATATAGTCCAATTACCGAAGTATGTTTAGTAAAAATCATCCCAGTTATCATACTTCAGGACAATCACATTTCACCTTAAATTCATCTATCAATACATTTTGAAAAGCTATGCTTTTTGGTGGAGATGTAGATCAATGTCTTATGAAGCTATTGGTTTAAGAACCAAGTCATTTGGATGTCGGGTGAGGAAGTTACAACAAAAAGATTAAAGTATGTTCAGAAAATAATCTCTTTGGGATAAACAGGGAAGTCACGATCGTGCACGTACACGGTCGCAACATTCTGGTGGACCTGCAAAGTCGCAATCGTGTACATGCACGACCGTGACACTCTGGGTGGTCCTGTAAAGTCACGATCGTGCACATACATGACCGTGACATTCCTAGTGGATTTGCTAAGCCTTCTTCTTCACCTTACCTTTTTTTTTATTTTCCAGCTCTTCCTAAGGCAAACTTTCGGGTCACTTTTACACGATCATTTTGACAATGAAAACGAAAGATTTAGGCCAAATTTTCAATGAAAATAATCTCATACAATTTGGTTAAGTATTTTATAAGGTAGACCCAAAAAATCACAAGTTGTTCCTAAACCACGACAGAATCTAAGAACTCGACTTTAAGCCAAATTTTGAAGCCCCTAAAGATAGAATTTGATTTGATTTCTTTATTAAAAATATAGCCATACATTTCTAGTTTAATCCAAACTTAAAATCATCCCATTTGGATGTCTAAAGATCAATTTATGGCTAAAATACAGATACATGTTTAGTGGAAACACTGCATCTGTACATTTTCTAGCATTCTTCATCACCACTTTCACTTCCTTTAAATCCTCTCTATATCAAGACCTCACCTAATCCTCATTCCTTATCATTATACTCACTTCAGTTCATCTCAAAACACCCAAAAATTTACGCATATCAAAATACCATTTACAGTATCATAAACTTAAAACTCAACTTACTTGATTTAACTAAACTTCCAGTAGTTGATATGGACTGAATTTCTTACTTTGATGTAAGAATCATTAGCCAATTACTTAAGCGTAATCAACAAGTTGTTTCAGTGATGAAGAAAAAGAAGAGAGTTTTGGTATTTTCAGTGATGAACAAAATCAAATGAAGAACAAAAACTCCAGCTGCAGAATCTTTTCTTCCTAAATATGTGACTGCTTGGATTACCAATTCACTACCACATGTCAGCATGTATGCAAACCGTTTGTCAATCTTTAATCAGTCTACATGTCACCATGCATGTAAGTCATTTATCAATCTTTAATCAGTCCACATGTCACACTAGGATTGGTCCAAAATTCAATATTTTCTAAAAATTCACCAAAAATTTTGAAATATCCTAAATAGACCAAAATTGCCAAATCACATTTTAATCGCGTTACTAACTCAATTATATCCGAAAATGCCATGAATGCATGTACAATCATATTAATGTGCAAAAATGTGCATTTTATATTTAACTTAAACAAGATATGCATTTTCTAGTTTCTCAGTAAATTCTCATATTCATTATTCAAGTCTTGTCTTAGATAATGGGATGTTACAATACATGAGCATGAAAAATGCAATTTTCTTAATCTCGCATTGATCTCACATATACCGTATTTTTTGGTTCTAACACTTAATATGGGAACGGGATGTTACACTGCACTTTTTATGAAGATTTACATACACATTGTGAACTGGTTTATAAGAGTGAAAAAATGCTAAAGAACATGCAATATGATCTGTAGCACCAGTATCAACAATCCATTCACTGCAATGGGAATTACTGATAGTAGAAATATTTAAAGAAATATGGGAATCCATCTCACCATTTGAAGGAATCAAACCTGAATTGGACTTTGTCTGTATAATATTCGACAAAGTCACTGCATTAACATGATCAGAGGTAGAGGAAAGACCTTGTAGCAACTGTAACAATTGATCATACTGATCCTCTGTATTTTCAAAGTAATGATAATCAACAGATTGAGTAGTAGGATCATCAGTATCAACAGCATTAGCATACACTCGATTGGAAGGTTTCTTGGAATTCTTCATATTGGTAGGATACCTATGGTTCTTATAGCATCTGTCAATAATATGACCATCCTTTCCATAATGGATACAAATTGGTGTTGTTGAATTGTTAAAGAACTTTCTTATTGCAGAAGCATTAGCACCTTTAACAGTTAAAGCACTGATGTCAAATACCAAAGGTCGTTCTTGTTGAATAACCAAAAAGAATGCCTTATTCAAGGAAGGCAAAGGATCCATTAACA
>JANKYE010541425.1:0-11642 GCA_032467995.1 Erythroxylum dillonii
ATGATTGGGAAGCGAAGTCATTGCTTAAAGGTCGGTCAGCTAGGTTTTGGACAAATTAGATAAATTTTGTGTATTTCTTCCTTCATGTAGCACTTTTGTATTAAGTTATGATGATGTACATGTAAGGAATGCTGAAAGACACATTGTAGACCTCCGGATTTTATGAAATGAAATGAAGAAATTTTGGATTTTAAAATATTGTGACTTTTTTAATGATGTTCACGAGGGAATAAAGATATGTGATGCCATGTTAAGTAAATGTAATGATTAATCGTAGCATGCCATTATAATATGTTATGTACTGCAATTTCCTCAGGATGTCCCGGTATGTATCTTAAGGTAAGGGGGTGCTACAGTCAGAGATAGGAACAGAAGATTCATATAGGAAAATTATTAAGCTATGCTAGCTTGTTTGCTGATACCGAATGCTGGGTAATGTTTAAGATCAATATTTCAAAACAAGAAAATACTGGTAACACTGTATTATATGACTGACATATTCACTTGAACATTTTCAAAGTCTTGGTTTGTAGCAGGAGCGGCCTGCCTGTTGAATTTAGTCAGTGTTACTGTGTAAGCTACTGTTATGGCACTCGAAATCATTCCTTTGAGCATGAAGCTATTCCAGCCTTGCTCTATGAAATTTCCCAGTTCTTCCCATCGTACTGCCTAATCTCGACATGGTTTATTGTTCCCGAGTCCACGCACCTTAATGTAACTGATACTACATCTGGATTTGATCGTGGAATGTAGAATGAGGCGATGCCACAAACCTTACAAAATTTGTGTTTTGCTGTCTGTGTGCCAAAGGTATAGGTTGTGAGGAATTGGTCGGATCCTTCAAGGAGTGAAAACCTCTCAGAAGGGACAGTGAAATGAATAGTGCCCCTCATGGAACAGTTAGAACAGTTGCATTGCCAAGCTACAACACTGCTTGGAGCTTGTACACGCCATCTTACTCTCCCACAGTGGCATCCACCATTGTGAATTACCATATGCAAATCCATCGCTAAAGACAGCAAAAGGTACTTCGTCTCCTCGGTGCAGTACCTAAAATTGTGAATGTCATGCATCGCTAGATATTATAATTTATGTATGAGAACTATGTCTAAATGCTCACAAAAATATCAACAACATCAGTATCATGATGGATCAAATAGCAGGTAAAGTAGGCAGTTCACAAAGAAAATAAAATGTAGGTAAGATACACGTTAGCGGCCAAAACGGATATCCTCACATTCTGAATCGTTCACAATTACATATTTGCTTGTACAGCTTATAGAGCAATACAAACAGGAAGAAATTGGCTGACCATTTTCAATCATTAAGTGCGAACATTTAGAAGCATACTGACCAGTAGCTGACTTGTATAATGAATCCTATCAACAACATGCCTTCTTATATGCAAGTTAAAAAAACTTGTAAATAGAAAAAAAAATGATGCCTTAACATTCAGAAATCGCAAACAAGATACTGTTATAACTAACAGCACAAATTAAAATTAAAAGGAAAGGAAAAACGGTTTTCTCTTGGCCCTTTTTTCTGGCCTCTTGACCCTTTTAAGCGGAGTCCCAACCACAGGACAAAAGAGGATGAAGGAAATCAAAAGCTAAAAGCACACTAAGTTAAACATTGTAATTGGTGTAAGACATCAAATTTACACATGGAACAACAAATAGGTAAGTAAACTGCTACGGCATCCACAGCTGTAACGTTAGAACCCGAAAGATTCTCAATATTCCTTAAAGCATTTACATCTTTGGACAAGATTGGTTAAAGAAGGGAAGAAACCCAAAAAAAAAAAAAAAAAAGAGGGTAACTAGTGAACTTGATATTTCATTAACTACTGGATAGATAGCAATATATATAGATGGGAAAAAACACTGTAAGCATCAGACCTCTTTCGCTCTTGATTCACTTATTGCAACTCATATACACTTTCAGAAACCTGATTTTAGGCATTCCTATAGGTAAAGAGATTTAATTCACTGAGGCCTTGGCTTGTCCTTTGGTAACCCAACTTTCAACACATAGCTGTTAAGATGATTGAGAAACAATATGCTGTTCTCAACCAGAAGTGAAATTCAGACGATTGATTCAATTGCAAAACAATCCAGCCTTTCAAAAAGTAGAGGCCAAGTTGTACTATGAACATACAAAAAATGAGCTCAAAAAGCAAGACAGATTATTGAGATGTATTCTAAAGAAAAACCTCATACATTCAACAACAATGTATAAAAGATGAATTTTTAAAAAAAAAAAGTATTAAAAGATGTAAAATATTAGGATGCAGATATAAAGAATGTCAAGACCACAGGTGGTAATGAAGAATCAATCGCCATACAACACTACAAGAAAATTAGTAATTAGCCATGAAAAATTACTGACGGAAACAAAACCGTAGCAAATTACCGACGGAAAATCATTTTCCATTGGTAACATTGTCTGGAAAAATTTTATTTTGCGATGTAAAAAATATCCGTCTGTAAAATATGGAGGGAAATTATCCCGGTAAATTTTTTGACAGAATATAGCAACGGTAGAAAACTCTCGTAGGTAAAGAAGGCGGGAATGCTTGGCGAAAGAAATAAGTTTTGGGTTTACGGACGGAAATGTATTCCATCGGTAAATTTTAAGGGTAAACGTTATCGTTTGCTTTAGCTTTAACATTCTTAATAAAACGAAAACGACGTCATTTGGTATAACCTAAGAAGACCTAATGCTACAAATTGGCTTCGTTTATAATAATTAAGCAATTTTATATAAATAATAGACTATAAACCGCTCGCATAGTTCAACGGCAATAAGTACCTTTATACAATACGTAGTAACTATGCCTAAAAAGTTTTTGTCTTGCTCAATCAATTAAACACATTCATCGAAGATTTCGAGGTTAAAATGCATTTCCGACACAACTACTTCGCAACACACTATGCACAAAAAAAGAGCCTGATGGATTTGAACTTCGAAATTCTTAAATTGATGTTCACGATGTCTTTGTTTTATCTTGCATACTTTTGAAGATGAAGCAGATTTTTATGCCGATTGTAGTCCTTTTCAAATAGTGGTGCTTTCCCACCAATTAACTAATTAGCATCATATGTTTGTTTTTTAGCTTAAATAATAGATTTTCTTTAAATTGCATTATATATCAAAACTCAAATTGCCTTATTTTCTGATTTGCTTGCTTTACTATATTAAAAATATATCAAAACTATTGAACAAATGTGTTATATTAAATACCAAATATTTTTGTCGTAGGCCCTATTTTGTGTTGAAGAGCATCGCTCATCCTTCTTCTTTGTAGTTTGTAGTTGTCCATCTATCCAAGTAAGTCGTCCAACTAATGTCTACCATATGTGTTGCTTTAATGATAAGATTATGATGCGTTTGGGTTTTATGTGAATGCAAAGAAGATCTTGATTTTGTCTTGTTGTTTAGAATATTCTATAATCATTGATGAGTTTTTATGTTCTTCTTTAATAGTCTAAGTATTTATCTTTGGGTTTTATTTGAATAATTGATGAGTAGATGTATGATTACATAACTATTTACTATATGTGGAATGAGTTTGAGATCTTATGGATGATTTGAGGCGTAATAAACCCCTAGGATGGTATATAGGATAGAAACCCGTGATGCAGCTCCCATAGGGCTTATCGGTGAAACATTCCACGAGCCTAGGAGTCACAACGAGAGCTTGCTTTTTCGATTCATATGGTGTAACAATGTCACATACCTTAATGTTTCTTTTAATTCGAACTTAGTGTACAAACTTCAATCAAAACATTAAAGAAGTAATAAGTTGTATAGTTCTGAAAAATTATGAATCATTTGAGGCATAATAAACCCCTAGGATGGTATATAGGTTGGAAACCCGTGATGTAGCTTCCATTGAGGCTTATTGGCGAAAATTCCATGAGCTCAGGAGTCACAACGAGAACTTGTTTTCTCAATTCATATAGTGTAATAATGCCACGTACCATAGTATTAAAACTAACTGTAGGTGATTAATTCAAACATAAATACTTCAACTTCAATGTGATTAATTCAAACTTAATATTAACATAAGAAATTTATAGGTTTAATAGACATGACAATTCTTTGCATGATAAACCTTTAGGATAGTATATAGGCTGGAAACCCGTGATGCAGCTCCCGTAAGGCTTATCGGTGAAAATTTTCATAAGCCTAGGAGTCACATCGAGAACTTGCTTTCTTGATTCACAAGTGTAAACAATGTCGAAAGCATGTTACACTGTTAAATATATGAAAGCATATTGCACTTTGGACAAAAACAAAAGAAAATTTTATGTGAATGGTTGAACAGTCTAAAGTTTCCCTATAGTTATGTTTCAAACTTGGCAAGGTGTGTAGACATAAGGAAGTACAAATTATTTGAGATGAAAAGTTATGATTGTCATGTGTTTATACAAAGGCTAATTCCAATTACATTTCAAGAGTTGGTACCGAATAAGGTTTGGGAAGTTATAACAAAATTAAGTTCCTTTTTCAAAAGATTAACATCATCTTAAATAAAGTTGGTTGAAATGGAAAAACTAGAAAAGAAAATTCTAGTAATTTTGTGCAAATTAGAAGAGATTTTTCCTCCAAGCTTCTTTGATTGTATGGAGCATCTACCTATGCATTTAACACATGAAGCTAAACTAGCTGGTTTAGTTCAATATTGATGGATGTATCTGTTTAAGAGGTAATTATAGTAAATATTTAAATTAAAGTAATAACATATTTTAACAATAGAATTGTAATACCCCTATTCGCTAATGTAGGTATTTGCATCACTTGAAGAAAATTA
This sequence comes from Erythroxylum dillonii, assembly GCA_032467995.1. Classification (NCBI taxonomy): domain Eukaryota; kingdom Viridiplantae; phylum Streptophyta; class Magnoliopsida; order Malpighiales; family Erythroxylaceae; genus Erythroxylum; species Erythroxylum dillonii. The sequence continues at coordinate 4,817 of JANKYE010541425.1, forward strand.
TCAGAAATAAGGCTAGAGTTGAAGGTTCGATATGTAATGCTTATTCACATTATTTTGAGCCACATGTGCACACAATAGAAAGAAAAGTTTCGCGTAATGACGATGTGGGAGGAATCGGTGATGCTAATGGTAACTTATCTATTTTGATATATCCTGGACGAACATATGGACATTCAACAAGAATGTTAATAAAAGAAGAAATAGAGGCTGCCCACGGTTACTTTTTATTGAAATATCAAGAGGTTCAAACTTTTGTGCAGTAAGTTTAAGTTGATTTTGAAATTGATTATTTGGGTTTTGAAGGTTAGTGTTATTCACAACTAAAATACATAATAACGTTTTTAGATTATACAAGGAATGGTTAAACGAGCTAATGCCTGAGAAAACACAGGATGATATCAATAAAGAAGTTAGAAAACACTTTCCTCGATGGTTCAAGAAATATGTAAGTTTACTTACAATTATTGAAATGATTAAATGATAAGATAAAGTATTCAAATGACACTATACTATTTAATATGATAATTTCTTTTGTGTAGGACTTAGAAAATTCAATAGAGAACAAGTTCATACCTAATCTTGCGAAAGGACCTTTACAAACTGTTAAATCGTATGCTGTGTATTTCGTTAATGGATACAAATATCATACATAATATCATGGTCATAGCATGACAACAGTTAATAGTGAGGTTTGCATACAAGAAAAATTGATAGATTACTATGATAAAATTATTGAGATATTTGAAATTGAGTACCCTACATTGCCAATAAAGGGGAATGTGATATTTAAGTTTGATCCAACTTCTAATGTTAGTACAAAAGTGCAAAGTCGATACAATCTAGTTGAAATCAACCAGCGAAGAAGATTTAGACAATTTAAACCTTTCGTGTTGATGATGCAAGTGATCCAGGTGTATTATGTTACCTTTCCCAGCTTACAACAAGATAAGCAAATTGGTTGGCCGTTTACAAAGTTAAACCTAGATGTGTTTTTGAATCACATGGAAAAGAAGAACAGATAATTGAAAGTGAAGCGTTTCAGGAAGATGTTTATAAAATAAATACATCTGTTACATATCATGAGAATGAACTTTTGAACGATCCAAATAATGAATATGCTGAAATTTCATCTGGAGAGGATGAGGAGGGCGAGAGATCTGAAGAGGAGCCTGAGTTTGATTCTGATTCTTCAGAAAAAGATGATGATGATGATTTTGATTTACAATTAAGTGCTGATAGCAATTAATTTATGTTTGTAATAGAATATTATATTCAATAAATCAATTATTGAATCAATAATATATTTTTATATATTAAATTGAAATTGTTATATTTATGGAATATTCAATAAAATATGAATTTCAAGTTACAATATGCCACCAAAGAGACAACATGATATGATGCGATCAAAGTTCAGACCACGATTTGGAGCCAGTTACTTTCTAGGTGAAGCATCACATTTTGCAACTACAACAGAATTAGATGTTGTACCTCTAGCTACTACACATGCAGATGAGACATCACCTTCCGTACCTGCTACTACATCATCTAACAACTTTACACCATCCTTATACCAACAGAGATATCAGGGGTAAATGTTACGGATGAAGGAGGTGGCCTCTAGCCTGGAGCTGAGGGAGTTAATAGAAGAACTTACATCACAATTATCAATAATCTATAATTAAAAATACATTAAATACCATATGTTTATAATTAAGTTATAAGTTTAAATTTAAAAATGATATAAAAATTTTTTATATTAGAATGATTCCATCTAGACCATGCTCACGAAACAAGACATCTAAATTCAAGTAGAAGATTAATCTTAAAGGTTATATATGGAAGAATATCTATCAGGCGATAAAGGATTTTTATTATCAGGAGTTTGAGGTACAAAAAATATATTTTTTGTATTTTTTTAATTAATTTTTATACATTAATTAGATAAATATTGTAAGTTATAAGTACTTATCATATGTTTTTTTTTCCTTTTTAAGAATTTTTTGAGATTCTGATTTTGACGTGGTTATTTATAAAGTATGGGAGAGACGAGCTTGTACACATTGTAGAGACTCTATTAATGCGATACATAAAACTGGTATATGATCTCCTTATATTTCTAAAGAAATATGGAGTCATTGGCAACAATATTAGACATCACCCGATACAATGTCCATTTCAGAACGCAATTACGTGGACGACGAGAGGAGAGAATCTTCTCGTACATACTAGAGGACCTATTACTCACCACAAGCATGCAGAGAAACTTGTAAGTATCTACACTTTACACTTATATTCTAAGTTTTTTACTTTGATGTATTTCAATTTAATTCGATGTGTGAATTTCAGAATGATAATGCTATAAATGTCGTGTGTCATATATGACTGTGTTGTTAAATTACTTTTTTTGTTCAATAGGGGGTAAATATCATAAAAATAGAGAAAATTTTGCCGAAATTTTGTAAATTATAATTCACTTATAACATTTTATTCTGATGCAGAAAAAGTCTGAGCAAGAAGCCTATACCCCGTCAGCTCTTTCTGCACACTCATACTAAGAAGCATGGCGATGTGACCTTCGTCAATACCAGATGTAGAGAACTAAATGTATATGAAATTTATGATTTAATATTAATGCTTAATAGTTATCATTTATTAACATAAACATTGCTTTCTGATATGATCAAATATAAGAAAGCATTCAGCGACAGTCTCGGCAGTCTGAAGATGTTGATGAGAGTCTAACCTATCTTTATGCAGTGGGTGGTAGAGATTGTCGTGGAAGGATCTTCGGCTTAGGTTTATTTGCGAACACATGTTATTCGCAATTCTCTACATCTAGTACAACAACATCTAGTAGGTAATCCGCATCCAATGAAGTTCATGAGCTTCGAAGCATAGTACAGGCACTGACAACTCAGTTGCACCAATCGATGAGGTACATAGACCAACTTTGTAATGAGATGGATGAGTTGAAGGGGAAGGGCAGCACCTCATCGCCACATTAAGAACATCCGCATTCACCAAATGAATAGCGTAGTAGTTGCAGTCATTTTGTATGAATTAAATATTTATTATTGTAGAAAATAATTTTTTATTATCAATTAAGATAATTTTTGCTTTTTATCATCAATCAACTTTATGTTTTAACAAATTTAATGTATAAACAAATCAAAATATTATCAATAAATAATTGATAGTTGTATAAATTATACATCAACCATAAGATTATCAAATAAAATTAAATGCAGGGAAAATTAAAAAAACAATATCAGTATATTTACCAACGGAAAAACAAAATCTGTCAATAAAATGCAATGAATTTACCGACGGACCACCACAATCTGTCGGTAAAATGCAGTGAATTTACCAACAAACTACTAAGATCCACCGATAAAATTAGTCATGAATTTACCGACGGATTTGAGAAATTCATCGGTAAAGTTACCGACAGAGAAGCCTTGTCCGTTGCTACACTTACCAACCGAATTTACCAATAGCATAAAAATTACTGTCGCTAAATATAGCGATGAAACAGAAAATATCCGTCAGTAAATTAGCGACGAAAAATTTGTACTCTATCGCCAATTATTGCCTACGACCATTATTTAGCGCCGGAATAGAAAATATCCGTCGGTAAATTAGCAACGAAAAATTTGTATTTCGTAGCCAATTATTACCTATGGCCATTATTTAGCGACAAAACAGAAAATATCCGTTGGTAAATTAGGGATGAAAAATTTGTACTCCGCCACCAATTTTTACCTATAGTCATTTCTCTGACGACTCATTCCGTCGCTAACTTAACTTGCCTACGAAAAACCTTCATATTTTGTTGGTAATTTCCATCACTAAACCTCTTTTTTTTTTTTTTTTTGTAGTGCAACAACTAGCCTGTATTCCAAGTTAGACCTACAAAAAAGCTTTTCTTCAGCTGTACATATATTTTGAGGGCAAGTTAAGTCATATTTCTATCAAGGGGCCACAGTTGAACATATTCGTATCAAATTAATTGAGTAAACAAAGAATAAATGAGAAAGATTCCAAAATTTGGATAATCTCATGACTACACAGAATTTTTGACTCTACCGGACATTAATACAATAGTGCTAAGACTGGTTCTGATGCAAACTTGAGTTCAACTTTGCCCCTAAAGAACTGGGATCCCAAAAGGCTAGCTTCAAAATAACTTTTGGACAGAAAATTTCTAGTTGTAAACTAATATTCCAGATGCTACTTCTCTGGAAATATCGCATCTTTCTGTCCTCTTTCTCAACAACAGAATTCCACCCCGCAATTGTATAAACATGAGTATGCAAAGAAACTAAATCAGGTAATAGATGCCACTGAGCTCTCTTTCAACTAAGAGATCCCATTCAACCCCTCCATCAGTTTCACTTTTAACTTAATCCAAAGAGAACTTGATTGAGAAATCTCGGAAAGGGCTTGGCAAGAGAAGTACACTAAAACCAATCAGATTAGATTAAACAGCAGCACTTGTTAACTTTATCGTTATCCTTCTACTTAGTTGCGTAGATTTCAAGTGAGCATACAGGGGAATCCATTCTTGCAAGAATTGTAAAACCATAGATCTACACGCACATATATTTAATCCAACTTTTGATCTAAACAATGAATTCAAGCTCAATCCAATTCACAAAACAATCCAACAAATTAGAAGAAGAGAGCAGAGGTAGCACAGTAAAAAGAGAGTATGAACTTTACCCAGATACAGAGAGAGCTCAAATCAACTACGCAACTCAGATAGCAAGAGGCACTGTAGCACAAGTCTGACGTCTCTGAATTATAATTAATTAATGAGGAAGCTTTGAGACGTCAAGCGTCAAATATTTGCTCTTTTTACTACCATAATCTTCATTATTTACTGTTGGTTTATGACCTACAAATAATTGGTTCGGTTGTAATTTAGTGATAAATTATTTAAAGATATTTTTTATTCTGTACATGTTTAGATGTATGTGATAAAATATATGGACTAATTGTATGTTGTAAATGAAATTATAATGAAATTATAATTATAAAATTTATGGTGCATTTATGTATTATTTCTAAATATTCCTAGTTATTGTTCTATTAAGATTAAACATTAATAGAACGTAAAAAAACTAGCGTACGGTTTGTTTTTCCTTATGAAAGAAGTAGTCAATCTCATAAGCTAAAGTATAAAAATACTTAAACAAACGTATAGGTGTTTGTTAAATAACAAGTTCACTTAATAGATCCGATATGAGAAATTTATTTAGAACATTACTTGTATGTCTATGAAATTTTCATTGTGATGATTGTATAAGTGATCATTTGACTTGAGATCACCAATGTTATCTTATATGAGGATTGCTACGTTTTGATACTATTTATGATCTATTTAATCATGAGTTGTTTAATCAATAGTCATTAGATGTAGCATGAACTATATGGAGATAATTGTGTGATTAAGATAAAATTTATCACCCTAAAATAACTAGGGAGAATGTTCCGTTGTTATCGATTAGTATTGATTCGAGAAATCCTTGACTAAGGTAGAATGACGTTTTGTAAATAGTTTACAAATGTCATTAATTAAATCAATAGCTAATGGTAGAGAACTAATATGATTGGATTCAAAATAGAGTAGATATTAATTCCATACTTTATGTCTAATTGGAACATTGTATGATGAATGGATTAAATTATACAGAAAAATCATGCACGGAAAAGTTAATCAAAACCACTGTGACATTCCTAAATATTTGTGTAACACCCCACTCCCGCGTGACCCGAACCCGATATCGATGATGATATCTGAGTCCGTGCCCCGCGAGGGTGGCGTGCTACATCACTCAAACGAAACTCAGTATAAAATTTTTTTTAAGACTTTCATACGAGCGGAAAACAGTAGATAATTTGAGCCCACGTTAATTTGTAAACATTTTCAGTCATTACAAACATTCAACAATAATTTAACATAGCCATTTAATGTACACAAATCCACAACCAAATTGGGCCTACTGTAAATACAAAACATTATTTTACAGAGATTGCGGAATACAATTTTATGAGACACTAATGCAGACGCGAACTGATCTCGACCTCTATCTTTAACTTGCATGCAGTAGGCATACTCCCGTGTCTAACGGGATACTCTTCAAGGCCTGAAAAAAATAGTTGCAAATTTTGGGTGAGTTTTGCAAACTCAATGAGGAACCATCATCGATGGCTCACCCAATCCATGCAGGATCACATATATTATAGATATTCCACAGTTTCATATTCATAAGTACTACATAATCGTACTCGAACAATTCACAGGTTATTTCACAACAGTACATCCAGAAATACCACATGGTTATTATATCATAAGTCACAATTCCATATTTAGTACACTGAATCATTCATCATATTTCACGTTCAACAAACTAAATTATTCATATTATGCATATGCGATGCTCATGAGACCCACTTTTTCAATTGTTACTTTGTTGTGACCAAGTGTCTGAACTGTCCCATATAGAGCTCATTAAGCGTTAAACGCGTCTCAGGGGTAGGAGAGCCCTCTGGGTATGTACTACTTCCCTGCGAGCTCGAGGCTCTTTTTCACTCATTGAGCTTGTAGCTCTGATCGTCTCAGGGGTAGGAAAGCCCTATTGGTATGCACTACTTCCCTGCGAGCTCGAGACTCTTTTTCACTCGTTGAGCTTATAGCTCTAATCGGTGGCTCCTCTGGTCACAAGTCTCATTACGTTCATGCTTTCATGCAATGGAATGCGTCATTCATAATTATCTATCCCATTCAGTCACATTCTCATATTGTCGGACCTTAGTCCGG
>JANKYE010541533.1:0-11640 GCA_032467995.1 Erythroxylum dillonii
CTAATGCCACCTAACCTTATTAATGCTACCATACTAATTAATCCCAACACAATTTAATCTATCAAGACTCCAATAATCAAACTAATCATGCTTAATAAATAAAAAAAAATCAGGGGCCTACAACCTTTTTGCTTCTTCTGTGATGACATCATCTTCTTCTGTGTTTTACTTCTTCTGCCTTTTTGCTTCTTCTGTGATGACTTCATCTTCTTCTATGTTTTGCTTCTTCTACTTTTTTGCTTGGCCTATCTTTTGTTCCTTTTTCAACCTTTAAACGATAAAATCTGTCTTAGACGTCTTCATGAAAGTTATAGATCTTGAAGTCCTCTTTCTAACCATCTAAAGAACACCCCAATCTAATATATGTAGGGAAAGTTATGGCGATTTTCCCACTTCTTCTATCTTTTTCCATTAGTATGCTTTTCGTTTGTACCTATCTTCTGTTCTATTTTTGATCCTTCAGAACATAGTATCTAACCGTGCGTCGTAACGCTATTAAAAATTAAAATAACTAGACTACTACTATAGCAATGGTGAGTCTAGGTCGATCCCACAGAGAGTGTGTGAAAAGTTTATGAAATGAAATTAATCGATGTTTAGGAAAAAGGAGGGGGTTTTGGAATTTTCAAGAAATTAAAATAAAACTAACTAATAAAAACAAACTAAAGAAAACATGCAAAAAAATAAAAGTGGGGAATTCGGTAGGGACCCGGCTCTTTGGTTCAATCTCAGCCTACACCCTGACTAAGCATATTTTATTAATTTATTGTTCTTTAATCTCTTCTAGAAACTATTAATTGTGAGTTAAAAATTAACCTGAGTTTTCCCTTAGGTTTTGTTTAATCAAGATACGATCATTAATTAAACCTAACCACCGAACAACCTAGGATATGATCTCTAGATTTAATTAGGTAGTAGCATTACGAATTAGAAAAATTGACTAATCAAGGTAACAACTACATACGATGCGTCATTTAACCTAGGTCGTGTTATTCCTAATGATTACGAATCATTAGTCGCTACACATGAATCTCAACACAAAAATTACGGATTATATTGAAATTCTAGCAATGGGATTGAAATTGACAATTCAATGAACACATTAAAATTATCAAATCACAATACCCATCGGGATACACAAATAACCAAATAATTACGAAAATCCAATTATCCATACACAATACCCAAATTAATTAACATAGGATAATACAATCAATTTCTAATAAGAGAAAGAAACAACAAAATAATTAAAAATTACTTAACCCGAGTCGTCAGCGTCGATTTTACCTCCGAATTGGCATCGGGACGTCTAACTCCTTATGAGTCTTTCCTAAAAAATTGCTTCAACTTTCATTTTAATCCCTAGCTAAAAAATCCCCTTTATTTTAGCCCATCCACACCAGCTCACTCATCTGTTACTGTTCATCCATCGATTTGACAATTTAATTCTCCTTGCTCTCAAATCCTCTTGTGCTCTGTATGATTGCGTTGAACACCCCTCAGCTGCCGCCTGTTACGTTCTACTTGTGCCCCTCGTTCACCTACGTGATTCTCAACTCTTGATTTATTTTCGTTTGTGGCTAATTGATTTTTGCTATCCCCTGTACGCACCAGCTACATTTTTGTTGCTGCTATCTGGAGCCTCAAAACGACGCCAGCATCTCTTGGGACGCAGCTCCCCCTTGTTTGCCTTATGTGTGATTTTTATTCTTTTTACGCCTGTCCTCCTAGTTGATTCTCTGTGCGTGATGTATTATGTGTCACTTCCGTTCTCCACTGCGTTTTGGAACTGTCTTCACGCCCCCATAGTCATGCCTCCAGCTGTCCTCCTCCACTTGATTCCACGCTCCACTGTCTAGCTAATTTATTTTTGCGTCCTCTCGTGATTGTTGCATGTGTCTCATTATGTTGCTTGTTCTCTGTGCATTAAAAACGCTGCTACTCCCCTTCTAACCATTTAATTTGCTCCTTGTACTATTGATTGACGTTGACAATTTAATTTGCCTCACTCTCACGTGTCTCTGCTTGTGCGTCTGGAGCCAAAATGTTACGTGCTTCATTGGTTGCTGATTTGCATTTTTATTAAACGCTGAACACCTACGCTCTCCTCCTTGTGCGTGTATATTGCGTGTTTTTATTCCTGCTTGTGTCTCTTGTTTGATGCGTCAATTATAATGCAACTCTTCTTAAATCTCTGCTTGTGTCTTCGGTGCTCATGCTTATGTATTTTTCATTTCTCTTGCTTTTTGTTATTTTTTTCTTCTGCCTCTATGAAAGTAAGTAGATATTAATTTTTGGAAAATGATCCATATGTCACGCTTTCAACTCATTGTAATTTCTTTGCTTCCGAATTGTACCTAAAATCATAAATGAATTAAAGCGAATATCTTAAGCATTTTTATGTTAATAATCACTAAGTGTAAATGATTAAAAATATCAACAATTAAACACATATTAATTTCCCCCACACTTAGCTTTTGACCGTCCTCCAACAAAACATCAAAATTAAGCTCAAAGACCCGAAACATTTACTCAATTCCTATATTTTCCAAGACAATATAATCATAACCAAAGATGAGTGACTTTCAAATATCATAGCAAGAAATCAACATTCTAAGCTTTTACTCATAATCAATCAACATTCAATATCTTCAAAAACTAAGCAATCTAATGGTAGACTCGAAAAATGTGTTTAATTAAAATATATCCATAGGTACACTCAACACCATTCATGATCATGACAATCCACAACTTTGTATATCATTTCATTTCTCCACCACTAATGTTCACATACAAAATCATGAATCAAATGACTTTTCAAGGTTGTAATGTGGGCAAGGGCAAGGTCAGGTATATTTAGGTTAAGTAGCATGAAAGCCATCAAAAGCCAATGGAACAAATGTAACACTTAATCAAAAACTGGGTACCGTCAGTTATGACGAATGCAACATTTACATTTCGCAACCACATGAAGCACATATCAATCTGAAGGAATCACTTATATAATTTATGCCAATGAAATCACAAGAGTGAACCTTCCAAGCCAACCTCTACCTCATATCCAACATACTAAAATAGCACATCCATTACAACTCTAGGAAGATGCATAAATCATAAACAACTTTTCAACACATATGTAATTCTTCCTTGGTACATTTATTGTAAACAATTTTTCCTTTTTTTCTTTCTTTTTTTCATTTTCTTTTCTTTTCCTTTTTTCTTTTTTCTTTCTTTCCTTTTTTTCTATTTTTTCTTTCTTTCATTTCCAAAAAAATAAATAAAGATAAAAATAAACTACATCAACATGGGAATTTCAATGATAAGACATAAAATAACATCCTAACATTATAACCAACCCTCACATATGTACACCCCCACACTTAGAATTTTGTACATCCATAAACTCAACAATCACAAATGTTCCACTAGCTTTATGACTTGGGTAAGACATTTGGTTAAGTTTAAAAGCATAAAATGTGGTTTATACAAAAAGAAAGGTATAAAGCTCAAAGGGGCTTTATCAAGGGAAAAATCATGTCAATAGGGTAGGTTATTTGGCCAATGTAGCTTATGACAAACAAAGAATGCCTAATCATATCCATGTTAATGCATGTGATAAAAATGTAATCTCGAATAGAAATTCAATGCAAAATCGAGACGTACATGTCATGAAGATCACACATTATCAAAAAGCAATGAGACTGATATGGATGTGTCAGTCAATTGAGGCTCAAAATCTCACCGGCTTTGTCTACCATTAGTCACTACTCTTCTAAAGATAATGCATATTAACCAATCATAGGAGCATAAGTACATGCTAAAGTTGCTATGAAATTATCTAGTTAATCACTCTCTAATCATGATTATATAATCCCAGAAGCAATAGAAAACGAAAAAATGTTTGTTTCATTTGTTTTATTCTTTCTCTCATTTTGATTGAAAACTTAAAAACAAGTAAAACAAACAAATTCAAAAACACACATGCATAAAAAAAGCAATGCGGAAATGTAAAGGAAAAGAAATTTACTTCCCTTGGGTTGCCTCCCAAGAAGCGCCTTTGTTTAGGGTTACTAGTTCGACTCCTTCTCCTCACGTGACGAAATTGTGATCTTCCGGTATTACAGTTAACGCCACTTCCACGCGAGGTAGTTCCAGATAGGGGCTTAGTTCATCATCCTTCTTCAGCATCTTCCCTATCCTCAGCTTTTCAATCCTGACCGAGTCCATACATTTCGAAAATATTTTGAACGTCTGCTCACCTTTTTCTTCTTCATTTAATTCCTCCAATCTGTTATGTAAAGGTAATGAGTTAGTTTCCAAAATAATCGTAGACTCAGTGCTTACCTCCGAGCTAAAAGATATGTCTTTTGCGACTTCGAGCTCCTCCTTAACTTCTTTGACACAAGCAATTCATTGAGGGTTGACCTCAAAATTCTCAAACTCCTCATCACTTTGCAAATTTTTTGCACAGACTTCAATTGGATACACCTCGGGTTGATGCCGCTGCACCTCTTCACTTTGCACTTCTAGGCGATCGAGGCTTGTTGCCATCTAACCCATTAGGTGTTCCATCCTCTAATAGCTTGCTTTTATTTCCTGTTGGCTTGCTTTTGTCTCTTATCGAAATTCTTGCATTTCCTGCTGTATATCCTTTAGGAATTGTAAATTGTTAACAACCATAGTATTAACCAGTTCTTCTAAAGATGCAAGTGAATTATGTTGGCTCTTTGGATCTTGGGCACTGTAACATGTGTCTTTTGGAAATTGCCCTCCATCCCTCCGAAATTGTAGAGTATTCTCCTGAAATTTTTGCACCATATTACTAAACTCTTCCAAAGGTGTACCGAAGTCATGATAGGAAGCTTCTGGTTTGTACAAGAATTGTTGTGCGTCCTGCAATCTATCATGGAAGTAATTCTGATGATTATTCCATCCATAACAAAAGTTAGGTTGATCAGTCCAAACATTATTATAGGAATGAGAATATGAATTATAAAAGAAATTACTTCTGTCTATATCGATTTTTTTAACACGAAATAAAAAATGAAAAGATCACAAAATAACAGAAAAGGAATTAATCACGAACAAATATATACAAAAACCAATTAAATCACAAACAAAAGCTAAAACACCGCACTCCCTGGCAACGACACCAAAATTTGACCGCGCATCGTAACGCTAATCAAAATTAAAATAACTAGATTACTACTGTAACAGTGTCGAGTCTAGTTTGATTCCACAGAGAGTGTGTAAAAAGTTTATGAAATGAAATTAATCGGTGTTTAGGAAAAAGGGGGTTTGGATTTTTCAAGAAGAAATTAAAATGAAACTAACTAATAAAAACAAACTAAAGAAAACATGCAACAAAAATAATAAAAATGGGGAATTCAGTAGGGACCTAGTTCTTTGGTTCAATCTCGGCCTACACCCTGACTAAGCATATTTCATTAATTTGTTATTCTTTAACCTCTCCTAGAAACTATTAATCGTGAGTTAAAAATTAACCTGAGTTTTCCCTTAGGTTTTGTTTAATCAAGATACGATCATTAATTAAACTTAACCACCGAACAACCTAGGATACGATCTCTAGATTTAATTAGGTAGTAGCATTATGAATTAGGAAAATTGATTAATCAAGGTAACAACTTCACACGATGCATCATTTAACCTAGGTCATATTATTCCTAATGATTACGAATCATTAGTCGCTACACATGAATCTCAACACAACAATTACGGATTACATTGAAATTCTAGCAATGGGATTGAAATTAACAATTCAATGAACGCATTAAAATTATCAAATCACAATACCTATCGAGCCCATACACAAATAACCAAATAATAACAAAAATTCGATTATCCATACACAAACCCAAATTAATTAACATAAGATAATACAATCAATTTCTAATGAGAGAAAGAAACAACAAAATAATTAAAAAATACTTAACTCAGGTCATCAGTGTTGATTTTACCTCTGAACTGATGTCGGGATGTCTAACTCCTCATGGGTCTTTCCTAAAAAATTGGTTCAACTTTCATTTTAATCCCTAGCCAAAAAATCCACTTTATTTTAGCCCATCCACGCCAGCTCACTCATCTGTTACTGTTCATCCATCGATTTGACAATTTAATTCCCCTTACTCTCAAGTCCTCTTGAGCTCTGCGTGACTACGTTGAACTCCTCTCAGTTGTTGCCTGTTACGTTCTGATTGCGCCCCTCGTTCACCTGTGTGATTCTCAACTTTTGATTTATTTTCGTTTGTGGCTAATTGATTTTTTCTATCTCCTGTACGCGCCAACTACGTTTTTGTTGTTGTCGCCTGGAGCCTCAAAACGACACCAGCATCTCTTGGGACTCAACTCCCCCTTGTCTGCTTTATGCGTGATTTGTATTCTTTTTGCGCTTGCTCTCCTAGCTAATTCTCTGTGCGTGATGTATTATGCGTCACTTCCGTTCTCCACTGCGTTTTGGCTACTATCTTCACGCCCTATGGTCATGCCTCCAGCTGTCCTCCTCCATTTGATTCCACACTCCACTGTCTAGCTAATTTATTTTTGCGTCCTCACGTGATTGTTGCGTGTTTCTCATTATATTGCTTGTTCTCTGTGCATTAAAAATGTTGCTACTCCCCTTCTAACCATTTAATTTGCTCCTTGTATTGTTGATTGACGTTGACAATTTAATTTGCCTCACTCTCGGGTGTCTCTGCTTGTGCGTCTGGAGCCAAAACATTGCGTGCTTCCTTGGTTGTTGATTTGCATTTTTATTAAATGTTGAATACCTACGCCCTCCTCCTTGTGTGTGTCTATTGCGTGTTTTTATTCCTGCTTGGGTCTCCTGTTTGATGCGTCAATTAAAATGCAACTCTTCTTAAATCCCTGCTTGTGTCTTTGGTGCTCATGCTTATGGATTTTCCATTGCTTTTGCTTTTTGTTATTTTTTTCTTCTTCCTCCATGAAACCAAGTAGATGTTAATTTTCAGAAAATGATCCATATGTCACGCTTTTAACTCAATTTAATTTCTTTGCTTCCGAATTATACCTAAAATCATAAATGAATTAAAGTGAGTATCTTAAGCATTTTTATGTCAATAATCACTAAGTGTAAATAATTAAAAATATCAACAATTAAACACATATCAGCATCCATCTTCGAGGTCTTCATGAAAGTTGTAGATATTGAAATCTTCTTTTGAAACGTCCAAAGAGCACTCCAATCCGATATACTTAGGGAAAGGTAGGGCAATTTTCCCACTTCTTCTGTCTTTTTCCATTAGTCTGCTTTTCATCTGTACCTATCTTCTGTTCCATTTTTGATCCTTTAAAAGATAGAATTTGTCTTCTAGTTTTCATGAAAGTTGTAGATCTTGAAGTTCTCTTTCTAACCATCCAAAGAACACCCCAATATGATATCTGTAGGGAAAGTTATGATAGTTTTCTTAATTCTTTTGTGATGATGTCATACCTTCTATGTTTTGCTTCTTCTGCTTTTTGCTTCTTCTATGATGACATCACATAGTCTGTGATGACGTCAAATCTTCTATGATTTGCTTCTTCTACTTTTTGCTTCTTCTGCTTTTTGCTTCTTCTATGATGACGTCACATAGTCTATGATGATATCATATCTTTTGTTCCTATTTTTTACCTATTAGATGATATAATTTGTCATCGCGGTCTCTCAAAAGTTGTAGATCTTGAAGTCCTCTTTTCAACCATTTAAAGAACACTTAAATCCCACATCCGTAGGGAAAGTTATGTCAATTGTCCCAAGACAGGTTCAATATGATTGAGGACAAAACCAGATTTGATTCTTTGGCCCTAACTTCTTCTCTAGACACCCAAATGACTTGATTTTTGAACCATTGGACTCGTAATACATTGCTCTACATCTCTAAAAAATATCATAGCCATCTGAAATAAATTAAGAAAGATTGAGTGAAAAATGTGGGACGGGTACAGTGAGTGTGCTCTTAAGTATTATGAACTGGTGTTATTCCACTGAACATACGTCAGTATTTTGAGTATATCTAGATCTATAGGATTCGAAATGAGATGATTTCTAATTTGGGGTAAACTAAAGACATGGAACTACAAATGTTATGAGAAATTGTAATCTAATTCAGTTTCTAAGAGGTTTACATTCCAGATAGAAGTGTGCATAGTATACTGATTTGGATAGTATACTGATTTGGACAAGAGCAATCCAAAAATGTTTGAAGTGTATCTTTCGAATCACTGAACTGAATTGAATGATTTTGGTTTCATTAGAAAATTAAGACAACAAGGAACATTTTTTAGAAGAAAGTGTTATGTCAGAATGTTCAAGGGTACTTTTGGCAAGACACTTAAGTTTAAAAGAACATAAGCTATAAGGAGGGGTAAAATAAACTTTTTAGACCCATTAAGGACAAATTGGAAGAAGAAGTGTTGTCTGGCTATTTAAGAAGAGAGGAGAATGAAAATTGAAGAAAAAATGAAGTGTCATGAAGAAGAGAGAGAAATACAAAGAGAAGAAAAGAAAAAGAGAAACAAGCTAGGGTTCCAATTTTCTTAGCCTTCAAGAGAGATTTTGGGGCTATTTAAGAAGAGAAAAAGGTAGAGGAAGAGAAGAGCTTCCATTTGAGCTAAAGATTCCTTTATTTGGTGAAGAATGAAGGTAAGATCATTTTGGAACTTTTGGATTCTTGAAAGGATTTTAGTTTATGGAATTTAGAAAATGCTTGGGTTTAAGTATTGTAGAATCAATTTTAGTGATTGTGCTTTGAGAATTGAAAACCCTATTGAGTGAGATTTTTGTTATTGTATAAAGGGATCAAGAGAGGTAAGAGAAACAAGAAAAGAAGCATTTTGAGCAAGTCTATAAGCAAGGAAATCAAGCTGGGTACAAGTTTAAAATAGAGTAAATAAGTCACTTTTGTTTTTTTTTAAATCAAAGAAACTTATTGATTCCTACTGCATCATAAGTGTTGCATATATTGCTTTTGAATGATTTGTGAAATCGGCTATATGTTTGCTTCATGAATTGTGTGATGATGGATGAAAAGTCTTTGCAAATGATTCATATCAAGTATATGAAAATTCAAGTTTACAAGAAGTGCCATTTTAGGCAGTAAGTTTACAAGATTTTGAAATATATGTGTTATGTGGCTTTGGGTAATCCCTCAAGAATCGTCACGTGCACGTTGACCTAAGTATAGGCTTCTCTCGCCTACCCGCTAGTAGCATGGAGCTCCCTCAAGGACTCCCTCAAGAATTCACGACTATACAGGACCATTATATTAGAAATGTGTAGTGCGTCATGTTTTGGACTTACCCAAACCATTCTGATGTGCTTATGTGCTCATGATATGTTTGATGCATTCATGTTTTGTAACTTGTGGATTTTGGCTGAAAGCCTAAGAAACATGTGTTTTATAGACTCAATGAGAGTTTTCAATGGCAAGTAAAATAGTTTCAAAAGTTTTTGCTTATCTTTTTATTATAATTTATTACCCACGAGCTTTCAAGCTGATCCCCTTCCTGTCCCCACCTCCAGGTGACGAGCAAGAGATGGAGTGAAAGAGAGTCAAGGCATCACTCCAAAATTGCTTATGTTGTATTATAAGTTAGTTTGGGAAAACACAAGGCTTTAGTCACATTTTAAGAATTGGTAGTTTATGTAACTTTTGTATTTTGAGATTTTGGATTATGTTGTAATGTGGCTTGAAAGGCCATTATAGCTTTGTAAAACTCTTTGTTTTGAGGGTACTGAAATGTGAATCATAAAAAGGTTAAGGGGATTTTAATTGTAAAATGGTTGAGCTGAAGTAACAAGTTTGTTTTGATATTTGTCTGTTATGGGCACGCCACCCTTGTAGGAAGACGGCTAATAAGGTTTCATGGAAATAACCTTACAAGGTAATATGCACGCTCAAGTTAAGTATAGGATAATACGTTTAGTATTGTGTTTCCGAATGTTGGGCTATGCTAAAGTATTATGGTATTCTCAAGAGTTTGGGTTCCAGAAACGGGACCCAACATTTGTAGTATCAAAGCGCTAGTATTAGGATCTTACATGGGCAACTTTTAAAACATGTGTCAATCACAAGAGCGATTGTTAAGAGTGGGCCAATAGACTCAGTAAGAAGAATGGTGTCTTGATAGAGTGTATGGTACGGAAAGTTGTGGATATTTAGCAATAAGAAATATGGCATAGTCCTATATGTTAGACACAGATTCAGTATTTGTGGTTATGTCAAAGAATAAGGAGGCAGAATCCCGTTGTGGATATGTCTTTGAATTGATATGGATGTAGAAAGGTTTTCCTGAATTGACTGAGAAAGAAACAGAGACATAGGTGAAAATGACAAGATTTAAGGAGTACAAGTAAAGAGGAATTGAAAGGTTGAACTAGGAATTGAACACGATTGTTTAATTGAGGTGATAACAGTTATGATTTAGCATAAGAATATGTTTGTGATATTAAATTAGAATGTCATGATGATTAGGGATCAATGATTTGGAATTGATTGAGGATATGCATATGGAAGATCAAAAAGATGATAATATGAAAATGAGACATAAATGAGGAAATAGTAGAGGGGAAATGAAATAGACATAAATGACTTATCAAGAGATAAATGAAATGAAATGTGATATGGAGAAAGTTAGAAATGCATACAAGATAGAATTTTACATATGAATGAGATTAAGGAAAAGATGTAGAATTGAATGAGACTAGTTAATGCAAATATAGTTAATGCAAATATTGTCAACAACTAATGGAGATCAAAGCATCATTTATGTAAGATATAAATTGGTGATTGTAGGAAATAAATCTCTGGATAGAATGGGATGAATGTGATGATACACACCTATAATGCGAAGATGATAACAATTGATTGATAAAGATTGTATGAACCATATAGATGATTATAGCAAAAAACCTTTTTTTGAAGAAGAATTTCACTGAATTAGGTTAAGCAAATCTGATAGTTTTATATTAAGAATGCTTAATGAAGAAACAAATAAGAAATGATTATGAAATGATTCAAAAGTGAGTATTAGAGTCTTATTCCTGATGGAAACTCAAGCATGAAATGTAGAATATGCTACTTCATGTATAATATGCTACTAAGAGTGTATGCATTATGTTTGATGTAAAGTATCCAACTTTGTGATTTGATTCTTAAATTTGAGGTGACATTATTGTTAATATGAGGAGATCAGTCAGGTAAGAATTTTGAGGACGAAATTTTTTTTAGGGAGAGAGAATTATTGGACCCCAAACTTTTCTTGGAAAATTAGAACTATTAAATGAGAAATTTTGGTGATTAGTCATGAGTAAAGAACAAATGAATGAAAAAGATTTTTGAACCAAGAAATGATAGACAAGAGTAAAGTAGGGAATGAGAAATGGGAAGAGTTAAGATGATAGTTAGAAGTACAATGAAAGCGAAAATGTTGGGACCCGTTTCCGAGACCCAACTCTTAACCAACAAAACATATTATACGATCATACCTTAGCTAACATCGCTTCAATTTTTTTTTCAATCCTTATTATTCTTTTTACACATCGTTCGAAGTCATTTCAATTTCCTATTTTGAAATCATGTTTTATTTCTTCAAATTCTAATCACAACCATCAATTCGTTT
>JANKYE010542594.1:0-11637 GCA_032467995.1 Erythroxylum dillonii
AAGGTACGCGTCATAAACCCTAGTTTCTTCTCTATTCCAGCAACCGATTTTCTCTCAAAAATACTAACTTGAGCGTCAGAGTGGCTTTTCGGGAACCAATTCTCGGAGTGTCTTTATCTGTTTTGCAGGTATCCATTAGCCGCAGCTTCTCAGAATTATGGATCAAAACAACGATATTCCAGTCCAGCAAAATCCGGCTGAACCAAATATTATCATTAATGTCCTTAATAAAAATCCTACATTATCAACAAAAATAAATTGGGTGTTCAACTTAGATATATACATGAAAATTCTTTTAAATACAATAAAAAAAGTCCTACCATCAAATAATTAATGAAACTCAAAGTATAGTTTAAAACTGTAAAAACTAAAATAAAGGTAACATTAATTTATATCACTTAAAAATATAATTATAAAAAAGCAGAACCGGGGAGTGCATAAAACTGGACAAACTTCTGATGCAGAAAAAAAGAAAACAAAAAATGGGCAGCTTCCGAAGAAAACTGTAGCAACCTTTTCAATGCACTACTACTTAAATGGATGTTTTCTCCCGTTCTCTGCCCATCATCATGATAACTTATATCCATATTGACCCAACACCCAAGCAAAGTAACATTTTTTCACAAACTATACATATACACGCCAAAAATATTTAACGAGTACAGCCGCCCAATCTAACCATAATGTGTAAGCCTGAGCAGAAGGAAATTCCCACATTGCCATTCTATGCTCACATGCTATTAGGTTGGCTTTTATTCAAGGAAGCCCAACCATAGAAGTTTGTGCATTGTATACATGTTCCTGCCATTAATAGGAAAATGACATTTAAATTTAAAAGGTTGATGGTTTTGATGGTAATTGGTCGGAGAAACGCTCATTTCTTTTTGTTGGTTTAGAGAAATATAGAGAGACCAAAGGCTTGTCTCTGAGGCATTACAATCATGAAACTTTCGCCGTCCACTATGGGGTTTGCTACAACTGAGATTCTGACTCTGCCTCACTTCACCTCTCTTTTAAGCCAAGATACCTGATAACAAATAAAACCCACATCCTTTGAATTTGATCCAAAAGTATGCTCATCATACCAGTGTGCAGTATCCCAAACCCACGATTCTAAGTCTCTCTATCTGTTCCTTACACTTAGCAGCAAAGCCAAAGTGGGCCTGTCCGAAACCTGTGATGCTTGCCAGGCATTACAAAACAATTTTTACAGAAATTCCAGAAGCAATATCATTACTGGCATCTAAGTCATCCAATTTGATGATCTAACTTCACCTGACCATCCAAAACTTGCCTGTTTTGTGGACCTAACATTCATTGGGCAGTGAACGACTAATAGGAATATGCCATGTCAGATTACATAAATCCCATATTACGTTTGGCAGGTGAATTTTACTTACGAATTAAGCTGTTATCAACTAACAAAGCTAGCCCTCACTCCCAAAGAAGAAAGCTTTAAATTATTATTTTAAACAAATAAGAAAAATGACCAGAGTCAATCATCAAAGTTGTGCTCCTACGTCATCACCCCTCCCATTCTCGCACGAGCAAGCATCGTTTTCTCTATTTAAACACAACATCTTTGTTTTCTTCCCATATCCTCCTGCCCCATTTCGTTGCACTGCATTAATGGCTACCATAGCCCTATCCAAGTTCTCTGTTTTCTTAATCTTCGCGCTGTGCACTTCTTTGCATAGCACGATAGCTGTTGAACCATTTGCCTGCGACCCCAAGAACGGAGCTACCAAGAACTTCCCCTTTTGCCAAGTTAAGTTGGCGATACAAGACAGGGTTAGAGATCTCATTGGAAGGCTAACACTACAAGAGAAGGTCCAGTTGTTGGTGAACAATGCTGCGGCTGTTCCACGACTGGGGATTAAAGGGTATGAGTGGTGGTCTGAGGCTCTTCACGGTGTGTCCAACGTCGGACCCGGGACTAGATTCGGTGGGGCTTTTCCTGGTGCCACTAGCTTCCCTCAAGTCATCACCACCGCCGCCTCTTTCAATGCAACATTGTGGGAGGCCATTGGACGGGTAAACACACTTTAGTTTTTCTTAATCATTATCTCAGTGGATTATTATTAGATTCTATATCACTGTCCAAACCTATGAGGAGCGTCGTTGGTGTTGCTTTTTCTTTTGGAATAAAGGCTTTTAAAACTGTTTTGGAACAATTTGTTCACCGTGAAGACAGCCCTTTTGCCATGAAAACTGTCACAGGTGTCTTGCAATTTGCTTGGCGGATCATAGAATAATAAATTCAAGCCACAAATCTTTCATGAACAAATCGAAGTTGATCACCAATGAATCCCACATTTTGTGTTTGTGGGCCATAGGCTGAACATCTTTTACAGGTGCAGCTGACAACTGCCATGGACTATTGTACCATATATATGTTGAACTTCACATTTGCTTATCTTATCTTATTATATATCATAGGCCGTCACCATCAATTTTTTAATGGTATTATTATTCCAACACCAAAATTATCCGATATCCATCGAGAAGCATTACTTTTTCTACTTCTGATCACTTTATTCAGTACAGGTTGGAAAACTTGGGGTTAGAAAACAAGAATTAAAAGAAGAAAAAAGAAAGTAGAGATTAAGCATTCCACTTTGTCTTTGCATCTAATCAATGAGTCCTCCAACTTGCACATACAATAATCAGTCATCAGAGAAATGTCACTTCGAGAGATAATAACCAAGTTGCGCAATTTAAATCAGACATTGTTGGGATACTAATGTACGCCCGTGGGTCGCAGGTCGTGTCAGACGAAGCCAGAGCAATGTACAACGGAGGGATGGGCGGGCTCACGTATTGGAGCCCAAACGTGAACATATTAAGAGATCCCAGGTGGGGCCGGTCCCAGGAGACCCCCGGTGAAGATCCTGTTGTTTCAGCTACATATGCTGCCAGCTACGTCAGAGGTCTACAGGGAAATGACGGTGACCGGTTAAAAGTAGCTGCTTGCTGTAAGCACTATACCGCCTACGACCTCGATAATTGGAACGGCGTCGATCGCTTCCACTTCAACGCACAGGTATATTTTTGTCTTTTGCTTTACTTAAACAAAAGAGTTGGTATTCTGCTGTATTAATCTGCATTGTGAGACCTTAAGCGTCAAATGATTATGTGTCCTGATCGTTGATCTGGTTGACCTAACATTGAAGATAGAGTAAATGTTTGGGGTGCTGAACGTTTACTTGTGTGCTTTGAATACTTTGGCATCGTAGTTTGGGCCAGCTCTAACCTCAACGACTCCCTGAATTCTTTCCAGCAAAAGCACGGAGCTGGCAAAACCAGTGGGCAGTTTCAATTAGGTTTGTCAGTAACATAGAGCTGCTGATGAGCTATTATCACTATATAAAATGATATGAAAAATAATAATTAGAAGATATGTAATTACCTTGAGATTTTCGTGAATTTATTAAGAATACTTGTGAAGTGAAAAACGGCTGTAGGGAAGGCCATTTACGGTGTTCTAATTCTTAACTACTCTCTTCTATTTAAAATAAGTGTCATTTTAGAGAAATACACACTTATTAAGAAAGTTAATAAAATATCTGATATACCTTATTAATTACATATTAAAATACTTTGAAAATATAATCTATTTAATTAAGATGTTAGAGAAATTAAATAGTAATTTTAGAATTAAAATTATAAATATACATAAAAAGTCACAAATAATATTTATTTTAAATAATTAAAATTTTTCTAAAACTAAACTTATTTTGAGTAAGGGAGAGTATTTATTTTTAACCTCATATAATTATTTAATTGAGAATTAATTAATTGAAACAAAATATATATTCTCAATTTGTAGGCAACATACTCGAGATTTCTATTTTGTTAATTAATTTTTATCGTATTTTTTTAAATTCTATATTATTAAATCTAATCCGTACTTTTATATAAAATTTGTTGACAAAATTAAATAGTTCGGTATGAACGGAAAAAGAGCATCTCGTTCCAACATGCTCATGACTTACTTTTTCTTGCTTCTTCTTGACTAAAGAAAGTTCTGTCTTATCCTTTCCTAATCCTTACAAGTCGACGAAAAGGCGCTTGCTCAGCTTTGCTTTTCGTCTTTGCTCTGCGGTCCATTCTTGTATATTTTATTATCAACTTGCGTGTGGATTGGATTGGACTCTACTTTCCATCTGTCCAGATCCACGTGTACACGCCTGTGAATGCTGTCTGACGTTGGATTGACTTGTGTCAACAGGTGAGCAAGCAGGACGTTGTGGACACATTTGATGTGCCTTTCAGGGCATGTGTGAAGGAGGGGAAGGTGGCAAGCGTTATGTGCTCCTACAATCAAGTTAACGGCGTCCCCACCTGTGCCGATCCCAATCTGCTGCGGAAAACCGTTCGTGGTCAATGGCAGCTCAACGGGTAAATATGTAATGTTGTAATCATTCCACAGATGCTATCGTCTTCGATGTCTTTGGTTGATGTTGTTCGTTTCACGTGCCCGCAGGTACATTGTTTCGGACTGTGACTCAGTCGGAGTTTACTATGATCAGCAACACTACACATCGACTCCTGAAGAAGCAGCCGCCGATGCTATCAGAGCAGGATTGGACTTGGACTGTGGTCCCTTTCTGGGGTTGCACACCGAGGACGCGGTCAAGAAGGGCTTGCTTAAAGAAATTGATGTAAATGGGGCGTTGATCAATACACTCACGGTCCAAATGAGACTAGGAATGTTTGATGGTGAACCATCAGCACATCCCTATGGGAATCTAGGACCAAATGATGTTTGCACACCGGCACACCAAGAGCTCGCCCTCGAAGCCGCTAGACAAGGCATTGTTCTACTTAAGAATCATGGCCCTTCGCTGCCCTTATCTGCTCGCCGACATCGTACAATTGCAGTTATTGGGCCTAATTCCAATGTCACCGTGACCATGATTGGCAATTACGCTGGTAAGTTTTGAGCAATAGACTTCGTAACAGACTTTTACCTTCTGGGGTACTCATTGGTTTTTGGTGTCATTAGGCGTTGCATGTGGATATACATCTCCGGTCCAAGGGATAGCGAATTACGCTGGGACAATTCACCAAATGGGATGTGTGGATGTGTCTTGCTCAGATGACCAGCTCTTTGGTGGAGCCATTGACGCCGCTCGTCGAGCTGATGCAACAGTTCTAGTGATGGGGCTTGACCAATCTGTAGAGGCAGAAACTAGGGACAGGGCCGGCCTTCTTCTTCCTGGACGACAGCAAGATCTTGTCTCCAAGGTTGCATCAGCTTCTAAAGGCCCAACAATATTGGTCTTGATGTCTGGTGGGCCTATTGATGTCACTTTCGCTCACAATGACCCGAGGATTTCTGCCATCTTATGGGCTGGATATCCAGGCCAGGCGGGTGGAGCAGCCATATCGGATGTTCTTTTTGGAACAGCCAACCCAGGTTGGATTTAGCTTATGTTGTTCACATCTTTTATCCAATTTAGCTAAGGCATGCAATGCTTTTTCTTTTTTTTCCTCAGGAGGCAAGCTACCTATGACATGGTATCCACAAGAGTACCTAACAAAACTGCCAATGACAAACATGGCTATGCGGCCCAGCGAATCAAAGGGCTATCCAGGAAGAACCTATAGGTTTTATAAAGGTCCGGTATTGTACCCTTTCGGGCACGGACTGAGCTACACAAACTTTGTTCATACTATAGCAAATGCACCCACCATGGTCTCAGTGCCTATTGACGGGCATCGCCGTGGGTCGGGAAACATAACCATCTCAGGCAAAGCAATCAAAGTTACACATGCCAAATGTAATAAGCTCTCGTTAGGACTTCAAGTAGATGTTAAAAACATAGGCTCAAAGGACGGAACCCACACATTATTGGTCTACTCCAGACCGCCTGCCCAAGGTTGGGCTCCCCACAAACAACTGGTGGCCTTTGAAAAGGTGCATGTGGCTGCAGGAGCACAACAAAGAGTGGGGATTAACATACATGTGTGCAAGTTCTTGAGCGTAGTGGATAGATCTGGGATTCGAAGAATTCCATTGGGAGAACATAGCATTCACATTGGTGATACCAAACACTCGGTGTCACTTCAAGCAGGAGCACTAGGGATCATCAAGTCCTAACTTGCTTTTGGGGCACTGATGGTCACCCGGCAATTCTTAGTGATGGCCGATTCTTCTTTAAAATAACCATTAGAAACTATTCTTTTTGAGGATGGTTTAATGAAGAAGACAGGAATTTCTCTGCTCAATTGTTGTCTGGTCATTTGGTGCAAAGCATAACTAAAGGATTTTCCTCTGTATTGAAAGAAATGAATTACATGAATAATCTTTTGCATTTTGGATTGTAAGTTGTTAATGTCTCATTGTTATGGATGCTGAGAATATAAGTATACTTGAATTACATTGAAGTAAGTTCTTTATCAAAGCTGAATACATTGATTTTAGAGAATGTATGATCCCTTGGACGAAGGATTGTTATTGTGTAACGAAAATTTCTAAAGAACTTTTCCAAAAAGCTTGAAGACAGGTTACGAATCAATGACGAGAATGTCTTTTGCTAACCCTGTTTAGAGAGACTTAATATGAAATTTCACATTGTTCTTATTCTGTACATCAAGGAACATGTTATTGTCTTAAAGCTTTTAGCAAATCCGCGTTCAAATCGTCGAGTTGATCTCGTTTGTGTCGATGAACCAAATGACAAATTACACAACCTCGAGTCCACACTCACGCACGTCCAGCCCCTGTAAGCAGGATTCTGAATATTTTTCATTTTTTCCCGGTTTCTGTTCCATATCCACCTATGTACCGGTCTCAGGACTGAAGGGTATATATGTGGGTAGAAAATGGCTTAGGAACACTTGAAAAACAGATCACCATGCGATGTCTTCCCAAATTAAATCTACGCTAATTGATTTAACTTGAAGTGCGGGTTTTGCCAATCTTATCTGAATCAGATTACGGATCCATATGCAGCAATCCTCCTGAAGATATTGTCACATGATGGAATTAATTAGGTCAACGTGATGATTAGCATTCCTCCATATCCTTATCTAATCCTGCCTGTCTAATGTTATTTTCAACTTCTGATTATCTGCAGAGTCCAGGGCTTTTTTTTTTTATATAACTTTAATACCAAAAGAGCACATTGTTACATCTCAAATTTCCCCCTTTTTCTAGTTCATGGACATTTCTACACTAGTCCTGAAAATCATGATAAATGATCAATTAGGCCATGAATAATCAAAATGAGAGCTACTTGTGATATTTGATGCCCCTTTTTCCTTCAACTGCCACACTGCCAATGACGTTCCAGGCATTTATATCAAACCCAACAAATAGTGTTGAGTGATTATCCATATTGGATAAGTGGTACTCTGCACGTACAACGAGCTTGCTCTCCTAGGGCACTGCTACCTAACAGCAGAAGAAAGAGTAATTGAGCTCCTAAATGGCTGGCAAGCAAAGCCTGCCACAGTGTGCAGAATATCACAATAGCATGCCTGTCACTTAAGAATCTTGCAGGTTTTCGGCCCCCCTGCGCACAGTTTTGAGTTCAAGAATAAACATACTAAATTTTACCATGCAGTTCTCTGAACTTTGGATAACAAGGTCATGCATGAAAATTGCCAATACCATCTATGGTACTGGTAGCAGAAGAATATAAGCTGTACGTTTGATGGTCATGTCATCTCACATGAGCTGTTCATCAAACCAAGTGACTATTGAGCTCTCTATTTGAGTGCAAGCGAACTAGTTGACAGTAGTTCGCAAATGGATTAGAGTGCCAAAATAAGGGAGTACTATCATAGAGGCTAATCCTCCTAGTCACATACATTCATGTTTCCATGTGCACAGTCCTCAGGCCTTACGAAGATGCCCAAAACCCCCTTGAAAGGTAAACGACTGAGCTTGGCATGTGCGAGGGCAGGACAAAAACGTTATAGGAGCAGCATGGCACTGATCTTAACATATATATTATAAACCAAGTTTTATGATTACTGGCTTCTGTGGCCTTGAAAGGAACACGACGACAGAGTATCCAATATCCAAAACCTACATCATTGTGATGATAGCGTCAAGTACCTAGCGGTACAGTACAATCCAGAAGTCGTTTTCCTATAGACCTCTTGTGCGATGGAGCGTTCATTCATGCCCATTCTTGCCATTACCATGCCGGTTTTACGTTTTGGCTTTGCACTCTTTTTTTGTCACCATTAGAGCTCTAAAACAAATAAAAAGAAACGAATTGGACAATATGCTTATTTTACTCGCAACCATTTCAAAACTCTACGAATTTCGATGTCCCGGAATATATCACTGCGTGTTATGTTACATCTTTGGCTTGATTTTGAAGCTTTCTACTTTATGAGGTTGGAACTTTTGATAGGGTTAAAGAATTTTTGGGTGAACAAAGGGGATGTACAGGGTTGAGTAAACCATGTGGAAAGAATTTTCTTTTGCTTCTGTTGCTTTGTTTTCTTGTTTGTATATTTTATTGCTGTTTATTTTGGTAATGAATCGTACGTATAAGCACAAAGCTTTAACAAAGGCTGACTCTGTAGGGATGGCATGTCATGACTCAAAAAGATTCCAAAACTTTGAGATGTGCCTCAGAAGCCCATCCCAACCCAATCCAACACTACCTCTTTTTCACATGTTTTATAATATTCCAATCTGCTAGGCCATGTCATTTGAAATAACTCACGAACTATTATAGATGAAAAAGAGCCTTCGTTATGGAATATGATTCTCTGGTAATAATTCACCTTAATAACAACTTAAGAAGGAAAAAGAACACAAAGAGCTGTTATCACTAAATATTGTCATGTTGTTGGCTGCAACTTGCAAACCAACTTCCACGACGAGAGCAGGTCATGGATCTGAAGCACATGGACTTCTCTGCAATTGGTCGAAATGTATTAGTTAAAACCTAATTCTGGAAGGCCAAGTGACAACCCCTGATCAAGTTGAAGGGTTAACGGTCAACCACGTCTAATACTTTAATCCCATTTGGTCAACCGTTGACAATTTGAAAAGATGTGTTTTGCATTGGTTGTATGGAGCTGATTCTCATACTCCCTTAGCAAGTATATAGTACTATATGATTTGTTCGAACGTATACGTATTAGGATATTCACGGTTAAGAATCTATAACTATTACATCCTAAAACTTTGTTACATAGAGACAAGATGCTCATGTCTCGGGAGGTGAAAAGCAATAATCATGTTTAGTTAGTTGCTAACATTAGCCTCGGAATCGAACGTTGGTTCATATATTCCAGAAACGAATGAAACAATTGATCGTACTCTATTATCTGGCTATATTTAATTTTATCCTCTGACATCGCAGACCAAGCAGTTAAGAACGATAGATACTTCAACTGTTAGATACATGTATGACAAGTACTTGGAATTTAATACATTAAAAAGGAATCATATGCTTACCTGCTTCTGCATATATTTAACTGATACCGCTTTTTCTTGCCTTTAAATTTCAGTGCAACACGCCAACTGTGATTCTTCAAACTATGCCTTACCCTTGAAGATGCATTAGGAGGATATATAATGGCAATTACGCACAAGAATTATATACAAGCTCTTATAGATGCTTAAAGAAAAGCATATAAGATCTGAAAATAACTTTATAACTTTGAATTCTAGGAAAAAAAGAAGAAGCCTAAAAGTCATCTGAGACTTGAGTGCATTATTAGAAGGTGATGGCAATAAGACCAACCCCATTTTGGTAAAGCATATATGAGCTGAGCAGTCGGAGCATCTTCACATGGATTGGCTACCCATCTCCACGTGAAATTCAATCCGCGGACACGTGCAGCCCTCAGAGCTTTTTCTCTGGTGCAGAGAAATAGCAGGCCATATGATTGGTTAAATTCCTGCAATAACAATGGTGTTGGTGTTCTTTTGTGCCGTCAAAAAGAGGACTTGGTGTCATGTTTATGGCTAATGTGCAAAATAATAAGAGAATTAGATGCTCACGTCTCGGCTTTTGCCCCCTCAGATGCCAACATGTCTAGCTAGAGAATGGGAATGGCTGGCTCTCTGTTTATTAACCATTATTTTTAATTAGTTAGTTGATTCACCCTTAAGCACTGATTATATTGTTAATGGTGGTAGGAACTTGTTTTGATTAAGATACTAGAGAGATATCCCTTGATGACGATTCCCTGGCTTAAATAAGGATCTTGCTGGCAGTATATAGCCCATCTGGCGTTTTGTCTTTAATTTAACTATTTCATTAGGCTTCTCTTAAGTTACTTGAAGCATAATTTTTTAAATTTTTATTTCTCCTGTTTTTAAATTTTTTTAAAAATTCTCTAATATTTAAATTTTGAAAATTTTCAATTTTTTAAAAAATTATTTCTCATAGAATTAACTTTAAAAATAATGATAAACACTCCGACATGAACATAGGTTAATCAAACATTAGTAACATGTTAACCCAACTTAGCTTTTAAACTCAATCCATACTAATTAAATTCAACTTATATTAAAATTTTAAAATAGTTATAATTAATTATTAATTTAAGTTGAATTTAATTGATTCAAACTCAAATTAAGAATTAAACTTATATAAGCAGCATTGGTTGATTTAAATGTCAAGTTCATATGTCACATGCATTCCATTGTCAAATTTTTTAAGTGAAATATAAGATATAAGGTTTCTAACAATAAATATTTTTAAGAATTTTAAAAATTAAATTTTAAATTTCCTTATATAAAGAAGATCTTTTACTATTATGTTTATTATATCGTGGTTTACAGATAGTGTAAAATACATTATAAATTGCATTAAATTAGTCATAAATGTGAATTTTAGCCTTTATTATTTTCAAGATTCTCTTATATAATCTTTTAAGCTATATTATAAACATGCAAAATATTTAAATGGGAATTATGTTAACACCATGCATAAATATATTTTTAAATCTTCAATTACTGATATCTCAAAAACTATATTTGATAATCATTTAGTATTTATTGTTTTTAAAAGTCTCATGTATATAAGACATAATAAAAATCGTTGAAAATAGTCTTATAAACAAATGCTTTGTCTAGAATAAATGGTAGTGATTGGTCCAATGTAACAAGTGTTAAATGACGCTCCAAAACCTGCCTGCTTTTAGGAGCAGTTAGTAAGTAAGTGGGTCCATTATTATGCTTTTGTCTTTTGGTATTTTTAATTCCTATTTGAATGAACTTTTGGAAAGTTAATAAGTATTTTTTTCCACTATAAAAGCCTTTTTTAAGAAACTAAATGTTCGACTATAAAATTAAAAAGCACTTCTTTAATAAATATGATTTTTTTTAGCAACCAAAATATAACTTTTTAAGAAGCTTAAATTTGGAACTTCTAAAAAAAGTACTTTTTCAGGTAGATTTTTTAAATCAATTAATTTAGTCCCTTTTGCCCTTATATTTTACACATAATTCTCACAATACCCACTAACACATCTTCTTGTTTATTATGTATTTGATTATTTACTCAACTTGGATACTTATTTTGGAATTTATATAATATTATTTGGCTTTTTATATGTTTTAATATTTATTTTCGATATTAGTTTACTTATGTTATAATCTTTATAAAAGATTTGATTAGATATATATTCATTTATGTTTCATATGGTTTA
>JANKYE010542703.1:0-11636 GCA_032467995.1 Erythroxylum dillonii
ATTATCATCCGAAAGGTATTGATAATACTTTATCTAATGAAGGAAATTAAAAAATAATTAAATCCCACAACATACTTTTATATATGTTAAAATCAGTAGATATAGTAGATATGATTTGATCTAGCAATTAATACAACCAAAGCATGGAAAAGATCTAGCAGAGGGCATTGGTATAAACGCTGTAATTTTTGGAGCAATACTTTTATATATGTTAAAAATCAGTAGATATAGAAAAGGTAAATATGTTAAAATCAGTAGATATAGAAAAGGTTAGGGTCCTAATCATGCTACTGCAATGTCAATCAAAGATTTTTTAGATTCAAACATCAAAGAGTAACAATGAACAGAATAACAGCCAAAATATATATAATGTAGAAATGCTGCAAGAATATAATTGAACAGTGCAATACGTAGCTTCCTTCACAAGCAGAACAATCATAAAGGGTGAATTATGTATATACTAGCCATAGTAGTACAAATCGACTTTAGTGGGAAACTCGATCCCATATTCATATCTCAACGACTCAACCAAAGAAATTTGCATGACATTTTGATCCTTTTATTCATTTCTCCCCACCCCAGCCTGGTCATATATCCCTTCTGTATCTTTGGACAAAAATTTGTAAGACAAATTGATCATACTGTTAGGAAATATAATTTTATTTAATTTCCAAAAAGACATAATATTCATAAAACATTCATATGAATTAAGACATAATATTGTAAGCAGATCTTCTTATTTAGAATGCTTTTGTCTTCCCACTAATTTTCCTATATATATGATCTATCATCGTTAAGCTATAAAAACATTTCTTTTGAAATAAATAATACCTAAATGATTTCTGCAGTGGCGATGGCTGACGGTGTTGGGAGAAGAGGATGGCTGACGGTGCGTCGGCGATGGCGATGGCGGCGATGGGAGAAGAGGAAGAATTGAATTAGGGATTTGTTTGGGTAATTTCTGAGTTTGCATGTATATATATATAATGGCAAACTTGTAATTACCATATAACGGGTAAACGGGTATGGGGGTGGTATCTCCATACCCGCCCCATACCCGACGGGTATTTTTATTAACCCCCTATACTCGCCTCACGGGTAAAAATTTGCTCCCCATATCTGCCCCGTTCGGGTAAATTTATCGGGTACCCATCGGGTTTGGGTACAATTGCCATCCCTATTCACCCATCTAGGAGGCGGTTTACACTAGCCAATAAATTGCTCTTGCCGGGGTCGGTGGCCAAGAACGGTTCGGTTGAAACGTACCATAGCTTGATGTATCTGGTCGACAAAGGCTAATATACCGGTAGTTGGGGAAGTCGGCCAGGAAGCATGAGTGTCAAAGAGCGCTTTGTCCCTCCAGTTCCACAGGAACCAACAAGCGGCCCTGAAGATGAGACTCCAGTCCAGTCCGTTGAGTTGGCGGTGCTATTGGAGGTTCGTGTGGAGCCAGTCTCGGGCGTTCATAGAGAAAAACTCTAGAGAGATGTCATACAGCGAGAATGTGTGCCATATATTGCGCTCTTTGGGGCAGTCTCGCATGATGTGCAGGGAGATTTCTTCAGCTCGACAGTGATGACATTTCGTTGTCATGGTGAGACGACGGTACATCCGCTATTGATTAGTTAGTAGACGGTCCTGGGCAAGGAGCCAAAGAAAGGATCGAATATGTTGAGGGCCGACCCAGCGCCATATGGTCTTCCAAGATCCCCCGGTGACGTGGTGGTTATGGTCCATAATCATCGAATAAGCTGACGCAATGGTGAACTGGCTGGTTCCCGATCTCCCCTAGATCAGCTTGTCAGGCCCTTGGTGTGGCTGGGGTGGGAGAATACCTACAATGAAGAGACAGACAGAGTGAGGAAGTAAGGACTGAAATTCATGACATAGCCAGTTATCTGAGGTGTCCACATAGTGTGCTATGCGGTGGTCAAGGATGGAGGTGGGTAGGGCGACAATTGTGTGATCAATGAGAGGTCCTAAATCTTCTACCTAAGGGTCCAACCAGAATCGGCCTTTTGTGCCATCACCGATTACCCATTTCATCCCACGCAGCATGTGGTGCCAGATGGTTTTTATACTCCGCCAGCTCATAGACCCGCTGCCGGCTTCTAGTGTGGGAGGCAAGTTATGGATATTGAGCTTATATTTTACTGTTAAAGTACTCACCGAAAGTGCGTTTGGCTTCGAGATGAGGGTCCGTCCTAATTTAGTAAGAAGCGCATCATTGGTCTCTCGAATTTTACGAATGCAAAGGCCACCCATATTTTTTGGTAGGCAAACAATGTCCCATTTGACGAGGTGAAGCTTTCGCTAGTCGGGAGATCGAGGAACCCCATAAGAAATTGAGCATAATTTTTCCCAGTTCGTCGCAAAGGTATTTAGGGAGAAGAATCGTTTGCATTGTGTACGTAGGGAGGGCGGAGATGACAGATTGGATGAGAGTGGTACGTCTTGCCAACGATAAAAGGTTTTCAGACCAGCCTCAGAGGTGTTTTTGGACCTTGTCGAGAATAAATTGATAAGTACATTTGCGGACCCAGCCATGCGACAAGGAGACTCCGAGGTAGCGACCTAAATCGTGTGTCTGTTGAAATCCCAGATCTCGGCTCATAGGATGTGCCTTGGATAGGGGAACATTTTTAGAAAAGAAACAGCGGGATTTTGCTTGATTGATCCTCTGTCCCAAGGTAGTGCAAAACAGATTTAATATCTCTCGGATGATCCGAGTTTGATCGGGAGAGGCTTCAAAAAATAAGATGAGATCGTCTGCGAATAACAGGTGTGATAAAGGGGAACCTCGTCAACTGAGTTGAATAGGCTTCCATCGGCCTTGGGAAACAGCATGATTAATTAAATGGCTCATACATTCCACGTATAGAACGAAGAGATAAGGTGATAAGGGGTCTCCCTAACGGATGCCCCGGAAGGGGTGAAATTGGTTTTGAGTTCCCCTCCCAGTTGACTTGCATGGTGACTGAGGAGACGCACTTCATAATAAGGGAGACTAGGGAATCAGGGAGGCCAATATCTATGAAGGTATCAGCGATGAAGTTCCAAGAGAGGCGATGGTAGGTTTTTTCAAGATCCACCTTTACAGCGATGACTTTTTGTTATTACCATTGATTAAAAAGTTTAATTGTTTTAGTCGGTTTAACCGTAAAAATTTTAAATCGTTTAACTTTTCAGTTTGATTTACTTTAGGCTATGTTTGGATATACGTAAGGTTTTTTTAGGGGAAATTAAATGCAAAGAATTACAAAATAAGCTGAGGGAAACAAGTTCCTGACATATCTTCTAGAAGGAGAAGATGGCACCCAATGGATGTAGTATCAAAATAGGTAATTCATGCATCAAAATGTTCAGCATAGGTAGCAAACCAGTCAGCGCATCTATTGCTCTCTCGATAGATATGTCGATGTGCAGTAGTCCAATTTTGGGTAAACAGTTCGTGAATACCTCGAATGATAGGATTGGGAGACATTGATCAGGTGTCTGAGGAAGATATTCGGTTGATCACCGTGGTAGAATCCACTTTAAGTTCAATCCTTCGATATCCTAGATCCCACGCGAGTGTAAGTCCTGTAAAAACTTCTCAGAGTTCCGCAGACACTGACGAACACCATCCTAGGTTTTGTGTGAAACCTTCTGATGGAGGACCATCAAGCCTAAGTCTAAAACCAATAAGAAGCCTTTGAAGGAGAGGAGAATGATGGAGATCCATCCAGCCAAGCATTAGAAGATGTTACTAATTTGGGCTTCAATCCAAAAAGTAGTGATGAAGAAGGCATGGTCGAAGACGAAGAATTTGAAGAAGAGCCCAATCTTATTTTGAAGCTACAAATCTTGTTAAAGCCCTTTGGAGTTTTCCAGGCCTTGATTTATGAAGCCCAAAAATAACCATTTGAAGGAGTTATTTCGGCCAACAAAGGGAGTCTTTGTTGTACGCTTTGACATGGTTTTGCAGCCTAAACGACATCTCAAGCCAAGCCAAAGTGATGAGAAGAATAAGAGCCTTTAATTGCTCATTTACTTTCCTTTTATGCATTAATCTATTTTCCTTTAAGAGACCTTTTATTTGCAGCCTTTATGATAGTAGTTATGAAAGTTTTATTTCCTTATTTATGATATTTAATGGTAGTATTATGGGCTAATGAGAAACTAAATTTGTGGTTATCCATCAAGACTCTTAGTTTGCCTTACATTTCCTTATATATGCATTTGTAATCTCTCTAACAAGGACATATTAAGATGAATGAAAATTGAGAGAATTTGCTTTGTAATTCTTAAAGGTTTGAATGTTTTCCTAAAACATATCATAGGGTTTTATTAGTTTCCAAAAACTATTGGGTTTTGATTGTTTCTCTAAAGAACAATCGTTGGGTTTGTTTGTTTTCCAAAAACATTCAACTTTGTTCATTGTCCCGTTTGATTTGATCGTTAGAATTCTGTCTGACCAGTTGTACGAGAAAATTTATAACTTTTTGTGTGATTGTCCGATTTAGGTGATTCCAAATCCATAGGGTTGTTCACTTCTTAAATTAGAAATCTCTAGAAGAGTTTTCTACCCAGTTCTAACTCCATCCGTCTCAAAATTTCCAGTTTTCCCAAGCATCGCCAATCAACCGCCTAGCCAGACATGTATTCAGAAAAACCAACCTAACTCAACCGTCCCTTATCCGTTAGACCTGATTCTTGATTCTAAATTGTAGTTCACAAAATGTTCTACAACTTCTTGTTTTTCCTGGAATCCTAATTCTCAGCCGTTTGTCAAGAAATCGATCCCCAAATCTGACAGTTTGTTTCTATCCGCAAGAACTCAAAAAACTTCTCAAATTTCACAAATCACCTCCGGACACCACCACCACTAGACTCCACACGCCGTCATTTTGGTATCAAAGCCAAAGGAATTGACAACCTAGGACTTTGGGTTTGAAGATGTTTTCCTAAAGTTTTGAATTTTGTTTGGAATCGGCTAATTCATCTGTTCTGAGCTGTTCCGCTGGAATTTTTTGTTGTTGTTTTTCTGGGTGGCACTAAGGATATTGAAGTTTTTGTGACTCAAATTTTGAAGTCAACATGAGATCGTTTACTATTTTAAACAAATTTAGGAATTCTGCTCAGTTTTTCTGTGTATTACCAATCTATTTGTGACTTTTTGAACGGGCTCTCCTTAGAATTTTTTGAAGATATTTTACAGGATTGTACTTTGATGTGTTATAAGCCTCTCTGTCAAATTTGAGCTTATTTGATGGTCATTTACTTTGGGAAATAATTTTCTCCTTAAACTGGTCTGATTTGTTTTGAGTATGTACCATGACTCTTCGTGATATTGAAGAAAGAAGGAGGCAAAGAGAATTGTGCCATCAACTTAAGGCATGGAACATTGAGGAAGAAAAAAGGAGAAGGAGAAAGGAAGAAGATGAAGTAATTTACAGTTTGGATTCTTAAGTCCTTAAGGTAAATCGAACTTATGATGATGACTATTATTATTATGAAGAAGATTATTATGAATATGAGCCCTATGAATATGAACATGAAAACTATAGTCATGGAGAGCTAAAGGCAAATTATTTAAAGCAATCTTACGAAGAATTTCAGCCCTATGAACACATGAGATGTCCTAAATGTTGGGGTTTTGGATACTTTGAATTTGAATGTCCTAATCTTCAACCTATCACATTTGAATAGGTTCAAGAAATTGACAGAGCAATTCGAGACGAGGCTGAATTTTTGGGGCAATCCTTTGAAAAGAAAGGAGTGACTGGAAATGTAGAATCCTTGGAAGAAACTGAATGTTTGGAGTCCTTTGACGAAGAACATATTGAAGAAGCAATGCAGCATGAAGCGAAAGAGAAGGAACCATTGGAGTCTTCCAATGCAGAAGCCATTGACTTCCATTTGGAAGACGAGGTAAAAAATGATTATACGCCTTTATCTGTTGATGATGTTGAGCATGTAGACTCTAGTATAGATTATGTTGCGTCCATTGATGATGAAATTGCTTTATAGGATGTTTCACTTTTTGTGGAAAATGATGTTGAAGAAGAAGTGCTTGTAGTTTGTAGTTCTCCACCAAACTTTGAGGATAAGCCGTCCATAGACAATACCACTCATGAAGAAGAATCTGTTGCACTATTCTCACTCCTAGAAATCCCTCCGCACACCTACATTGACCCTTATGACATTCCACCAAGCCAATTATCACATAAACACCAAATAGAAGCTTTTATGCTTCATGACTATGTGAATCAAACTTGGTGTGATTGGATGAAGACAATAAGGTAGGTTGGATACTTTGGTTTGTTGAAGCTTTTTAATGGTGAAATCTTGCAACCGAGCTCCAAAACAATTTTTGGTAATATTGAAATTTTTTTAAATATAACTATGGAGTTCAATGCTTGATTGTTCATGGGCATGATGTTGATTATGGTGGAGTCATCCTATTACTCTTCAAGGATGAAGGAAAGTCCTCCCAAGAATGGGAGAATGATGGAGGTCCATCAAGCCAAGCATTAGAAGATGTTACTAATTTGGGCTTCAATCCAAAAAGTAGTGACAAGGAAGGCATAGTTGAAGAAGAAGAACTTGAAGAAGAGCCCAATCTTATTTTGAAGCTACAAATTTTGTTGAAGTCCTTTGGAGTTTTCCAGGCCTTGATTTATGAAGCCCAAAACCAACCATTTGAAGGAGTTATTTTGAACAAAAAAGGGAGTCTTTGCTGTACACTTTGACATGGTTTTGCAGCCCAAATGGCATCTCAAGCCTAGCCAAAGTGATGAGAAGAATAAGAGCCTTTAATTGCTCATTTACTTCCTTTTATGCATTGATCTATTTTCCTTTAAGATACCTTTTATTTGCAGCCTTTATGATAGTAGTTATGAAGGTTTTATTTCCTTATTTATGATATTTAATGGTAGTATTATGGGCTAATGAGAAACCAAATTTGTGGTTATTCATCAAGACCCTTAGTTTGCCTTACATTTCCTTATATATGCATTTGTAATCTTTCTAACAAGGACAAATTATGATGAATGAAAATTGAGAGAATTTGCTTTGCAATTCTTAAGGGTTTGAATGTTTTCCTAAAATATATCATAGGGTTTTATTAGTTTCCAAAAACCATTGGGTTTTGGTTGTTTCTCCAAAGAACAATCGTTGGGTTTGTTTGTTTTTCGAAAACATTCAACTTTGTTCATTGTCCCATTTGATTTGATCGCTAGAATTCTGTCTGACCAGTTGTACGAGAAAATTCATAACTTTTTGTGTGATTGTCCGATTTAGGTGATTCCAAATCCATAGCGTTGTTCACTTCTTAAACTAGAAATCTCCAGAAGAGTTTTCTACCTAGTTCTAACTCCAGCCGTCTCAAAATTTCTAGTTTTCCCAACCATCGCCAATCAATCGCCCAGCCAGACATGTATTCAGAAAAACTAACCTAACTCAACCGTTCCTTATCCGTTTGACCTGATTCTTGATTCTAAATTGTAGTTCACAAATCCTAATTCTCAGTCGTTTGTCAAGAAATCGACCCCCAAATCCGACTGTCTGTTCGTATCCGCAAGAACTCAAAAAACTTCTCAAATTTCACAAATCACCTCTGGACACCACCACCACCAACTCCGGCCACCACCAGACTCCACACGCCATCATTTTGGTATCAGGGCATTGAAGATTACATCATGGAGTTCGAATATTTGATGATTAGTTGTCACTTGAGGGAAACCGAGGAGCTAGTTTGTGCAAGATTCCTCAAGGGCCTCAAAATTGACATCCAAGACATGGTAAGCTTCTATCCGTATGAGACTTTGCAATAATTAAAAAGGCTTGCCATGAGAAATGAATTGTCTCTTAAACACACTCAAAGCCGAAAATTCCTTCCAAAATATGCTCAAACACCATAAAAGCCAATTAGTCAAAATTTTCCTCACCAAAATCCTTTACCACCCACGGCTCCACCACTAAAACCATTTAACCAAACTCCTCCACCAAAACCGAATGCCACATCAAGTCCATACACTCCAAAATTTCTTCCACAATCACCAAAATCCATACTTAGGTGCTTTAAATGTCAAGGCTATGGACACTTCCAAGCCGAATGCCCAAATAGAAAAGTCATGACCATACAAGAAATGGAGGCTATTGATTATGAAGTTGAGAAAGAATTGTTGTTTGGTACTAACGTTGAACAGGAAGACGATGGAGATAGTGATGAGACTATTAAAGCTAGTGGTTACAACATTGATGCTGAGATGCTTGTTTTGATGAAAGTATTGAGTAGCGATAAGGAAGTTGAAGATTAGAGGAGAAAATCACTTTTCCATACGAGATGCGTAACCAATGGAAAGATGTGTGAAATTGTCATTAATAGTGGAGCGTGTGAGAATGTGGTCTCAAATGAGATGGTTGATAAGTTAGCCCTCAAAACCGAGCCCTTACCAAATCCATACAAGCTAACTTAGCTTGATTCAAAGCATGAGATCAAAGTCAATTGACGGTGTCTTGTACCATTTGCAATTGATAAATATGTGGATGAAGTATGGTGTCATGTCATTCCAATGACGGCATGTCACTTGCTTTTTGGAAGACCATGGCTTTATGATAGGGATGTGCAACATCATGGGAGAGCCAATACATATTCTCTACAACTCAATGGAAATAAGTTTATGTTGACTCCAATGAAGCCGGATTTCAAAAGGAAGAAGAGGGAAGAATCTACTTTGATGACATAAGGGGGTTATATGAGATTGATAAAGATTTTGGAGTTTTAGTGTCTAAGGTTAGGGAAAACAATGGTGCATTTAGGGATTTCATTCTTCATTATGGTTATTTGTTCAATAATGGTTTTTGTTGTGTGCCTCAATGTTCTTGTACTGTCTCATAAAAGTACACCTGCTGTAGCCAAGGACTGGGAATGTTTGCATGCTTCGTCTGTGTTTAGTGTGACCCACCCTGTGGGAGGTTCCCTCCAACCAATGAATTGGTCTTGACGAGGACGATGACTAGTGTTAGGTAGGCTTTACCACCCGTCAGCCTTGTAGATCTGATCTGCATAAGACAAAATGAGAAAAACAGGTGAGGGAGGCTAAGTAAAATGTTCATCAAATAGGGTCATGTTTCTCCATGTCCATAGGAACCAGCAGGTAGTGCCAAATAGAGTTGACCAATCATGCCCAAGAGCTTTTTGGTGATGCTGGAGATTTTTCAATATCCACTCTTGTGTGGCGATGTCAGTAGACCTTAGATACGGAGTAAAGATGTGCCACACTTGGCGAGTTTTGATGCAGTCTTGCATTACATGAAGAGAGGATTCCTCGAAGCTGCAGTGGTAATAAGTGTCATCCGTAGTTAAATGCTTGCGAACGTGTTGTTGGTTAGCGAGGAGTCGATCGTGAGCTCGGAGCTAGAGGAAGGAGCGAATGCGTTGAGGGCCCTTCCACTGCCAGATAACCCTCCACACCCCATGAGGTGAGATGTCTTCGTGATCTATAATCAGGGAATAAGTTGACGCGATGGTGAATTGTCCAGTGTCGGAGACTCCCCAGCTCAACTTATCCTTCTCAAGGTAGGGCTTTGAAGGGAACGTTCCTGCAGTTGATCGGCAAATTAATATTAGAAGACAGGATTGATAGGCGTGCCAATTCCAATTACCGGCAGCACCCGTAAAGGAGCTGACGTTGTGATTGAGAGTGGACTCTGGGAGTAGGGAAGTAATATGGTTAATGAGAGGACCGACTCCCGCAATCCAAGGATTAAGTTAGAATTGGGCCCTAAAGCCATCGCCGATCATCCATTTCAGGCTCCTTAGGACTATGGGTCAGGTGGCCTTGATGCTCTTCCATATCATTGAGCCCCCATTTGCATCAAAGGAGGTGGGGAGATTGTTGGCATTAAATTGATATTTCGTCAATAGAACTTTTACCCATAAGGTATTAGGCTTGGCAACCAAAGTCCAACCTAATTTCGCCAGAAAGGCATCGTTAGTTTCCCGGAGTTTTCGGATCCCAAACCTCCCATCTCTTTTAGTTTACAGACGTCCTCCCAGTTCACTAAGTGAATTCACTGTTGGCCATAGGACGAACCCCCACAAAAATTGTCGCGATATTCTCTCCAGCTCGTCGCAAAGGCTGCGGGGCAGTCGAACTGTCTGCATTGTGTAACTTGGAAGGCCGCTATAACGGATTGAGCCAGGGTGATGCGCACTACAAAGGATAGGAGTTTGGCAAACCAACCAGATAATCGTTGTTGCACCCTATCGAGGATGTATTGATAGGTTCTTTTATTAGATCATGCATGTAGTAGTGGAACTCCAAGATACCTGCTGAAATCCTTCGTCTCGGTGAGAGCTAGAATTCGGCTTAAGAGGTGTGTGGTCGGAGCAGGAATATTTTTGGACTAGTAACATTTGGAGGTTTTTAATGAAATAAAATGATTTATAATGTAATGAAATGTAAATGAATGTAATATTAGAAAATTGTTGTTTGGGAATGATGGAAAAGTTCATAATGTAATATAGTAAAAAGTTGTTTGTAAGAAGAGTTTATATGTAATATAGTCAAAAATTGATTATCAAAATCGGGGGGTTTTTCATTTTTACACTTTAGGATGGAATGAGATGTAATATAAAACTCTCATCTTCCATCTCATTCCATTATTAACCCTCCTCCTAAATGATGAAATAATATTACATTTCATTAATAAACTCCCAACTAAGTTTACACGGAGATTCAAGTTATGTTTCAATCTTTCTCCTTTCTGCTTTATTTAAACTTTATTTAAACAAAGATGACAATATTTAGGAAAAACAAATTCAAGCACCTTAGAAGAAGACGATGGTGGCGAGCTTTCGCAATCCTCCATGAACCAGAGCCAGAAAGAAAAATAAAGAATATACTAACAGAAGACGCAGCCAAAGCACAATTACATTCTAAATCGTACATATGTTTCAAGAACAAAATCACAGTACAACTACAAGTAGATTCGGTGGTAGGTATGACCTGATTCATGTTAGCTTCA
Source organism: Erythroxylum dillonii (assembly GCA_032467995.1). NCBI lineage: Eukaryota > Viridiplantae > Streptophyta > Magnoliopsida > Malpighiales > Erythroxylaceae > Erythroxylum > Erythroxylum dillonii. The sequence goes on from JANKYE010542703.1 coordinate 11,017, forward strand.
AGAGGAAGCCACTTCTTAGCAGACGATCTTTCATTGATAACGCCATTTTCTTCCTTTTCCACTTCGAGGTTAAACTCCTCAATGGCTCCGAAATCAACTTCAAACCTTCTCTCCATTTGGTCTACTCTCCTTCGTTGATGCGTGAGAGTGAACGAACGAAGCAAGGAAACCGAGATCGCATTGGGGTGAGACGGTGAGAGAAAACGAGAGTAACGAAAGAGAAGGGGGAAGAGTCCGGAGAAAAAGAAGTTAAGTGTAACGTGGGCATAATGGAGAAGAGGCAAAATAAAATCAGCTGATGGGATAAAACGCTCCTATAAAGGAGCTAGTTGAAAATTAGCTGATTGGGTTGAATCAGCCAACCCGATCAGCTCTTTACCAAACAAATTTATAAGCTTTTCCTTCAAATCAATAAGCTAAAGTGGGTTGACCAGCTAAAAAAGAGTTAATTAGCTCTTCACCAAACAAGGTCATAGTCTTAATATCTTTTTTTGTTAAAAACTAAATAATTTATTAATTAATCGATCAATTTTTGTAAATTAATAAATTCTTAAAAACTAAAATAAATTGATGAATTTTTATTAAACAATTTCCTTTTTTTAATTTAATTTCAAATTCTT
>JANKYE010543226.1:0-11631 GCA_032467995.1 Erythroxylum dillonii
TAAATCATTAGAATCCTCCATAACACTCAAGGGAGCTAATAGAGTCAACCAATCCACACCAAATCCAGAAATTGTCTAAAAAAATACAACAAACACCATTCTATTCATTAGACAAGGCCATGTTCAAAATCATACTACATCACCTTTTAATTAAACATATGCAAAACACAAGAAAACTCCAATGTCTTTCATTTCATCAAATGCTCATAGATTCATTCATAATTTTCATTCATTACAAGGAATCATACCATATTTCCTCATTAAATTTCATTTAATAATTTTTAATTTCCAAGAAAAGTTTGGGGTCCAACATAATATGTTTGTTTCGTGTTTTACAAGAAAAGACAATTAAAAAATTTGAACATCCAAGCAACCATCTCCACTAAACCATGTTGTCTTCGTTGCAGCTAATTAAAATCAAAATCAACGAGCTCCATCTCACACAGACCATCAACTTCTACGTAGACCACCAGCAGCTCTACTATATATTCAGCAGTAATGCCCAATAATACAGGAAAATTTGAACACCAACGCAGCAATCTCTTCACACCTCACCAACAGCTCCACTACACACTTACCTCTCACCCACAATGCCCATCACCACATCGCCACCAGCTAGCATACACCTAGGCCCTAACATAAGTTTTCTTCCAATGTTGAAAAAAAATGTAGGTCACCCACGCGGCACCCACTCCCAACATACCCACATGCCAGACCAGCAGTCAGATGCCTAACGCTTCACCAGTCTTCAGTCCAACAATAGCAGCCCTGCACACAGTCCACCAGCAGCCTCATCCCACAAATGCAAAACTAGCAACACTGATGACAAAATAGCGCAAGCCCCTAACACCAACTCTTAACCTCACATGTGGAAAACTCCAACGTAGTTCTAAATGAACACAACCAACGGCAGTCCATGTCCACTCGACGCACCAACTTCCATGATCCACCAAACATCTGTGACTTTTTCCATATATCAACTTCTCTCGTATTTCTCTTCCTCGTGCTAAAATTTTTCTTCATCTTTAACCTCAACTTATATTGGCTACTAGTGTTCCAACTATTTAGTCAATTATAAACTAGGCTCATCTTCCCTCTGGTCTCTTGTAGTATTTTTTTTTGCTCCATTTTCTTTATCTTGCATATTAAATGTCTTCATCTTCTCACCCACTTTACCTTTTTTCCTTCTCTTTTTTATTTAAATTGTTTATATTAATTACTATTGTTATCCTTTCAATTCAATTTTAATTATTATTAATTTGTTTTCTGTATTTTTCAGAGATGTCTATTGTTGAATCCTAGATAGGATTATCGAGAGTTCAATAGCTAACTCCAAGACCGTAGCAAACGAAAATTCTGCTGCGGGCTCTAAAATTAGTACAAAAAAAAGTGTGTGCAGATAACGTTCAGATGCTCACAATTTAGAGGAGTCTTCTATTCTTTATTTTGTTTGATTATCTTTATTGAGTTGTGAGTGTCTTATGCATATATTAAGGACAATATATGACTAATTTTGTATGATTCCCTTCAATTTATTTAGCCAAAAAGCTCCTTTTGTCATACCTTACCTAAGCCACGTTACAACCCTTATAAGACTCCTTTGATTTATATATTAGGTTCATTTTGTTTAATAGTGGAGATATGATTCTTGAGCAAGCTTACGGAAATAACTTGCTATGTTTTGATTTGAGAGTTTAATGAACCTTAAACACTTTGAGCGTATAGCGTGAAATTCTTGTGAGGGTGTAAAGACTTGTTCATTTGATTTTGATGGAATTGATGAGATGTTGTTTTTGAACAATGTATCCAATGAGCATTGTTTTGAAAACCGGACCGGACTGGTCGGCTATCGGGTCCGGTTCACTCCTAAAAATCAGTTTCTAATTGAACTAGTTAGAACTAGTCGAATCGGTTCGGTTCGACCACTAGTTCAATAAATTTTTTATTTTTTATTTTTTTAATATTTTTATATTATTTGGTATATTTTTGTATTTTTTAATATTACTAATATTATATATAATTATTGCATAATTTTGATGTCACATGGTCGAACTGGTCAAACCGGTGACTAGTAAGGCCTCCGGTTCGATGTCCGGTCCAGGTTTCAAAACCTTGCCTATAAGTGTTTATTCTCTCGATTGTTATTTTATCTTAACCCTTAGATGTAAATTAGCTTTTGGAAATTTCTGGATAACATGAAAGGAGATGAGAGGTTGTTATGAAGATGATTAATATATTGAATTGATGTATGCTTGAGGACAAGCATGAGTCTAGTATGGGGGGATTTGATAAGATCTCATCTTGCTATATTACTTGGTATTATCTCCTTTATTTTAGATTTATTTTGATGCTTAAATATGAAGATTAATGTTTGTTTTGTTTTAGGAGATAAACTTGGAGATTGCATTAAATTGGGACTCTATTGATGATAATAACAAATTTTGGATAAAGTGAAAAGATTGATGCAGTGGATAAGACTGATCATTTGAACCGTTGGTATTTTACTGGGAATCTTCCTTTTAACCCCATCATCTAAGAGTTTGATTTTAAATTTGTTTTAGACAAAAATCTTTCCAAGTTAGAGTTAGATTAGGATTAGATTAAAAAACCCAATAAAAGGGACGTTCCTTACAACAGAAAAGTGTTCTCTCTTCTTATGTTTTTCGCAATTCTTTATCTTTCTTCTATATTTGATATTGGAGCAAAAGTCATGTGTTGATAAACTCAATCGTTCTAATTCAAGGAGATTCAATATTCTAATTGTAACCTTGTGAGGTTTTGTGTTTCAAACTTTTATTCACGTTTTAATTCAAGTATTTCTTGTTTTGAGTTCTCATATTTCATGAATGATTGATATTTGATTAATCTGACAATTTAATTTAGTATTGATTATTGTATCACTATCCACAAATTCAGTGATCCATAATTTTCATAAAAGATTGGTACAATTAGCAAGTAGGTTATTTATGAATTTCCATATTTAGCTTATAATAAACAAGAAAACTAAATTGAATAGTTGTAATTATCTTGATTATTTAATTAAGGGTTTTGTATTTTTCAAGGAGCTTATTGCTATCATTTATTTGATATGAAATGTTATCACACCTAGTCAATGGATGATAAGTTTTGGTTTGGATGCTGGGTTTGAACCAATTAATTTAGGAAAATTTAAGACTTATTACGACTACCCTAATATGTTTCGAACTAACTGCTTGAATTATGAAAATATTCTTTTTGAACTAATGGTTAAAGTTACAATTAGATGAGATTTTTCTCTTAAATTAAAGTTTGGTAATCTTGATTTTCTCAATTTTAAATTTAGTTGATTTAATTTGTTTTCGTATTAATTTTAGTTAATCAGTTATTTAATAAAAACCCCGTTTAATTTCATTTGAAATGAAGAAGTTACTGCTTAGTTCTCTAGGGATTCGACCTGGTTCTATAATTACTAGAAGAAATTTGGAGAATCAAAATTATTTTGGGGGCTTCGATAACCTGACTACTATTCACCTTTTTTCCAATTTGATTCTCTATCAAGATCTTCTACTCCTTCAAAGTGATGAAATCTTCATTCTTATGTTTCCGTAAACAAAACCAAACTTTGCGAAAAAAAATCATCAATTATTATCATGAGATATATTTTTCCTCCTAATGAGGGAATCTTAGGACTCCAAAGATCAGAATGAATGTAATCAAGCATGCCTTTGGTCCTATGAAGACTTGAAAAAAACTAACTTTCTTTTTGTTTTACAAAATTCACAAAAATCAATATTAGCAGTGTTTTGGCCATCCAACAAAATCACGTTTAAAATTGACATGCCTTTGTTATGTCTATGACCCAAACACATGTGTCAAAGTTTGGTTATATGAAAGTATGAGTAGAGGACACAACTATTGGCGAGCCTATAGCGGAAGAACCTTGCAAAATGTTTAGACTACCACAACGAGTTCAGTAACACAAGAATTCTTTTAATTACCTTTAAAACTCCACATTGAGAAAAGTACTTACAACTAAGATATTCCAGTATACCGAACAAGATAAGATTCCTTTTTAAATTGGGGATGTGTCTGACTTCACTCAAGGTACGAGTGACACCATCATGTGTGTTAATCTTGACTGTACCTTTGTCAAAAATCCTGCACTGAGAATTATTACCCATGAAAACAAAATCACCATCACATGGCTTATAGGTTAAAAACCAGTCCTTATGAGGACTCATATGAAATGTACAGCTTGAATCCATTATCCACTCATTCTTTGACTTTTGCTCAAGGTCAATAACTAAAAGAACATCACCCTCAAAATATATGTCAACAATGTTAACATCGGTAGACTTTTCAAGTTACTTGCCCTTAGCCTTCTCTTCTCTCTCATTTTTATTTTTCAACTCATAGCACTCAAAAATCTCATGCCCTTGGTTCTTACAATATCAACAAGTTTTACTTAAATTTTTGCCTCTAGATTTTGACCTACCTTTCTGCATATTCTTATCATTATTTTCTGTCTCATAGGTCTTTCCTTTAAAAATCAAACCTTCACCTTGGGGCACTGATGAGATTTGAGGGTCAAATTTTTCTTTAGACAACAAATTTGTTTTATTATCTTTAAAGCACAAGATATCACAATTTCCATATAACATGATTTCTTTATTATGCCTATATGAAGGGGGAAGTGAGCAAACAAGCAAAACAACTTTATCCTCATCATCAATATTCACATTAAGATTCTCAAGATCAATTAAGATAGAGTTGAACTTATCTAGGTGAGATTGGATAGAGGTAACTTCTTGCATTCAGATGATGAAAATATATTCCTTAAGACAAAGCTTATTAGCGAGGCTTTTCGTCATATAAAGTGATTCCAATTTCAACCACACACCAACCATCATATTTTTGTTAATCACCTCTTGCAAAACTTCTCGAGAAAGGCATTAAATCACCGAAATGGCTTTCTCATTGATGTCCTCCCATTCTTCATCACCCATAGTGTTTGGCTTATTAGATTTTTCATTCATGGCTTGTTTCAATCCATGTTGTGTAAGAACAACCTTCATTTGGAGCAACCTTCATTTGGACATGCTAAACTACGAAACTACTATTCCCGTCAAAATTTTCAATGTCGAACTTAGTGATAGTTAGCATATAAACTACCCTTTGATTGAGATTAAGGATGCTCTGATACCAATTTATTGAAACAACTTCGGTAGAGAATAAATGTAGAAACATAATCAAAGGGGCCATAAATAAGAAAATGAGAAATTTATGGAAATATAGAAATTACGTGGCAAACTAAAGTGCCAAGAGAAAAACCCACTGAAAAGAACTAATTTCACTACGTTTAAAAAGTGGCTACAAGGTTTTTAGAAACTCTCACAAAACTTCCTCAAGTCCCTCAAGAAGGCTGACAAATTTTCACTCACATTATCTAAAACAAGTCTCACACGAATATATACATAAGCTAAGAAAGACAACAATGTCCAACACAAAATTGTGCTAGCTATATAACAACTTTTTGTTATAAAACAAAAAGGAAATATTATGTTAGTTGTATCTTGTATTATGCTCTTGATTATCAGATGAAAAACAAGGCAACAAGAGAGAGACATAATATGTTATACAATAGAGGGAAAAACTTGCTAAAAGTAATACAATTTCAAATAAAGAGCAAGGAGAGAATCAAGTCAAACTCCAACAATTGTTATTGAGGAGAAGAAATTATCCACTACTTTTAACAAAAAATTGAGATTGTAGTGATTTATGCAGATGAGGAAGTGTCTGCCTCATAAGTAAGCTGACCAATATTGTAGCTTTTGCCAAGCCAATGAGTTTTTTCTAGTAGGTTGGAAGCCCTTTAGCTGAAATAGGTAATTGTTCTTCCTCCTTGTTGAAGTGTCACGGTCTACAATGAATGGTCTGGTCCAATATGGTAAAGCCAAGATTGGAGTACATGTCATGGTTGTCTTTAATTTATTCAAAGGCATATGAAGCTTTTTCCGTCCATTAAAAAGAATTTTTTTAAGCATTGTTATTAATGATGTAGCAATGGTTTTGTAATCACAAATAAATTCTTGGTAATAACTAGTAAGGCTAAGAAATTTTTGCAGCTGTTTGATAACATTTGAATTTTGGCCATTCCTTCATAGTAGCAATTTTACTTTGGTCTAGAGGCTCCATCGTTAGAAATTATGTGACCCAAGTATGCAACTTAAGTTTCAACAAAAGCACACTTGGACTTTTTGAGTTACAATTGGTGATCTTTAAGTAGATGGAACGATAACACTATCCTCAAACAGTAGAAATGGGTCATTCAAGTCCTAACCATAAGTATATCATCAAAAAACACAAGCAAAAATTTCCTTAAATGGGTTGAAATACTTTAAGCCTTAAAGTTGTTGGGTGCATTGGTGAGCTTGTAGGATATAAATAGGAACTCAAAGTGTTTGTGATGTGTTCTGGATTTATTTTTTCCACATCTAAGGGGAACATACAAATTTGATGGTACCCTAAATGAAGGTCAAGATTTGTGAAAAAATAGCTCCGTACAATTCCTCTAGTTTCTCTTCTGCCACTGGAATAGGGAATTTGTCTTTGACAATTTTTTAGTTCAAGACTCTATAATTGTTAGGAATTAATCTTGGTTTGACAAATCAAACAAAATTCTATAAAGGAAAAGATTTTTTTCTACAAGCTTCAAGATTAAGACTTGGTTAAGTACTTATTCAAACTGAATACATACACTTATGTGTATATTAGTTGTCATTTGACTAAGTCAAATGCTTAGCAATTAAGCCATATCTTAGTTCTTTAATAGCTATATTTTGCTAGGATTCTTAGTATTTCTGAGTTGTCATTAGTTAGAATTTCTTGTTGAGAATTGAATGTACCATTTTTTTTAGCATACTACTATTCTGGAAAATAATCTATCAAACCAAAAACTATGTTTAAGGCCTGCAACCAATATTCATCTAAATCATAATGAGTATACCTCAAGATTGAAGGATTTATTTTAGCTTTTGCAATGTATTTCTCCAATACTTTGATGCACTTCTTAATTTCTTCAAAGTAACAACATCGAAGGCATGACCCAACTAGTTAAGGCTAGGAGCGCATCGCCGATTCCAATCAAAGGATAAGATGTAACTCGTTCCAAAATAAAACAACTATACAGTGCTATAAATGCAAGAAGCATAGGCATCTTTAGTTCAAGCGCAAGTCGCATATTCAATGCCATAACCATTAGAAATATGGTCACTATAGTAGAGAATGTCGTGCTAAAGAAGAAAATGATCGAAAAATTATACTAAACTGGTTGAAAATGATGATAGTATAAAAATCGTGCTAGTGACTAATATTGCAATTAATGATAACAATGACTATCAATGGTTGTTGAACATTGGTTTTAGTAATCATACAAGTGGAAAAAAGGAGGTTAAAATATGAATTAATCAAGAAATTTCTAACTAATGACAACTCATACGTGGCAAGAATCCTAGTAAAATACAAGTCTTATACAACTAAACATATGACTTAATTGCTAAGTATTTGACTTAGACAAATTACAACTAATATACACCTAAGAGTATGTATTTAGTTTGAATAAGTAATTGATCAAAGTCTTAATCTTGAAGCTTGTAGAAAAAATCATTTCCCTTATAGCATTTTGTTTTGATTAGTTAAACAAAGATTAATTAATAACAATAATCTATGTAAAATCACCAGGTATTATCGACTTTGGTTATTAAGAGAATTGGTTAGAACAAGGAGACCGACTAGGTCGGATAATACCTCAATCAAGCATCTCTTAACATTATCACTCAATTTTGTCTTCTAAATATGGGGGAATTGATAGGGGCACACCACCTTCGGACTTGATCCAAGTTTTAACACTACTTCTTGGTTATGATTTCTAACGAGAGGAAGTCCTATTGGTTCTTAAAAAAGAGCGTCAAATTCTAGTAGGAGTTGGTGGAGTTCCATTTGTTCCTTGGATTCTATAGCGGAGGGCATGAAGAGTTGCGACAACTAGAAAAGTTGTGAATTCCTTACAATTCTAAAACTCGTTTATTCTCTTTAAAAATTATGGTTTTAGCCTTAAAATCCCATAAAATTAGGTTTAGAAATTGTGGCCATTCAACCTCCAAAACAACATCGAGTGCTCTTAAGCTAAGAAAGAAAAAGATGACAGAGAAAAAATGATTACCCAAGCAAATTAATATCTCGTAACATTGGAATGACTCTAAATGTTGTTGCTGTCAGTGATTTTCACCTAAACCATCCTTATTGAGTCGCAAGGGAGCAATGATTGATTCACCTATGAAGATCATAGGAAATTGTAAGTGATTCCTGAGTCCATGAGCACCAGTAGAGATTGTTCACCAATTGCCCATGGATTTTGTCATGTTCTACAAGTTTTAAATCCCACAAGATGGGGTTTGGTCCAAAAAAGTCTTCTAGATCTTTTTGAAATCTTATAGAAATTCTGGAAGCTCCTAAACATGGTAGAAGCTTATGGAAGAATCTTGAAGCTTTTAGAACATAGTAGAAGATTATGGAAGAACCTGGAAGCTTCTAGAACCTGGTAGAAGCCAGTGAAAGCTTGTGAAAGCATATAGAGCATTGTGGAACAATATGGAACATTATAGAAGCTTGTAGAATGTTTTATATAGGTATATATTATACATGAAGTATGTGGAGTAGTATAGAAAATTCTAGAAGATCAATGTAGACCATTAGATTAAGTAAATCCTGACTGTCCATTCTAGGAATGAATTAGTATATATATCTCTTAGGGGTTGCCTCATTTGGAACATAGAACATAAAATCATAGAGAGCATCATAAGCATCGTTGCATTCTTAAGAGAGTTCTTTAATAGAAGTATCTTTGCATCCTCCCACATTCCTTATATTTTTTAGCAAAGTGTTTCGTGTAGAAGTTTGACTTGAGGACGAGAGCATACTTAAGTACTGAACGAGTGTTGGTGAAATTCCAAGCATGTTACAAGTGGTCTCAAAGCATTGTTTTAGATCCTTTAGGGATTATTGAAATTGCCGGTTTGAGCAAAGTGACAACCTATGAAAGAAGAGAGGTCGAGAGAGTTCCTTCCACAAATAAGGGAAAGAGAGATAAGTCTACTAGAAGGGACACCATGGTTAAAGTAATGGCTAGGCTCTCAAAGTTAGAAATCACCGTAGGGGAAGATCGGGAGAGGATCGATGATTGGGACCAAAGAGTTGAGGAGTTAGAGAAGGAGCGATCTCTACTCTAGGAAGAGATGAATGGGACCGTCAATATTGTTGCCTCAGAGCCTCTGAAAAGGTGAGTTCCTTGGAAACTTCTCTTATTGTTAAAATTATGATTCTTAGGAAACACTTGCTAGTTTAGCTTGCGAGTTAAAGGAAGTAAAGGGAGATTGGAGTTTGTGTAAGATGGCGATGACACAAGGAGTTATGACACCTATTATTGCTTCCACTACTCCTGCCAAAATGATGGTCCTAGCGCCTAAGGCCTTTGGAGGAACAAGGGATGCAAAAGCTATCGACAACTTCCTTTGGGGTATGGAGCAATACTTCAAGGCAGTTGGCATTATGGATCATGCCAAGATGATAGATAACGTTTCCCTCTACCTTGTTGACATGACTATGGTCTGGTGAAGGAGAAGATACAATGAAATTGAGAAGGGGACCTACACCATCAACATATAAGATGACTTTAAGAAAGAGTTGAACAAGCAATTTTACCCTGAGAACATAGAGAAGGAAGCTTAAGCCAAGTTAAGAAGGTTCACACACTCAAACAACATTCTTGAGTATGTTAAGGAGTTTCAAGAGGTATTGTTGGAAATCCCTGATTTTCTTGATAAGGAAGCTTTCTTTTCCTTCTGTGATAGCTTGAAATCATGGGCCATGACAAAGATAGAAGACAAGGTGTGCAAGACCTTGCTAACAACATTGTGGTAGCTAAATCTCTTTATAAAGTAAGAAAGGATGTCCACCACAAGTCCCAAAAAAGTGACAAGGGCAAGGGTGGGGGAGAGAAGAATCAAGGAAAGGAAGGAGCTTTGAAGAGTGGCAAACCAAAGGAAGGTTCAAGCAAGGGCCACAAGGAAGACAAGGGTAGAGAACGTCCCACATTGAAGTGCTACCTTTGTGATAGACCTCACCAAATTAAGAACTATTTGAGGAAGGATAAGTTTGCCAAACTCAAAGAAGAAACCTCAAAATTTGTTCAAATTCTTAGAAGTCCTTCATGCCATCAATGCCAAAGTGAAGCTGATAAAAACTGAAAAGAAAGAGTGATTCTTTGTAGATTCGAAGATTGGTGGACAAAGTAGGAGAACCTTGGTAGATGTCGATGCTACGAACAACTTTGTGAAGGAGGAAGAAGCCAAACTGTTCGAAATCAAGTACAAACCAACTGACATTTGGATTAAGGCAATAAACTCTGAGGCCAAAAGTAGTGGGGTTGAACGTGGAGATCTGTACCAATGAGTGGTATGGTTATATAGATTTTTTATTGTTCCTATGAATAATTTACAGGTGGTGTTAGGTATGGAATCCATAGACAAGGTGAAATTTACTCCAATACCATTTGCAAACACCATGTGCATTATAAAAGAGGGAAATACAAACATGATGTTGGATCCCGTTCCCGGAACCCAACTCTCTTGCTTAAAATCGTAAAACTTGAGCATGCGTGTAACCTTGAAGGGTTATAAATTTTTTTTCTTAATCCCTTTGAACCCTTAAAGACATTATCAATACATCTTCAATCTTATAACATCCCAAAATTCACTTACATTAGTTCCATGGTGTGCCCATGCTACCTAATCACCATGCTTGAACTTATTTCTCCTACGCGTACACCGAATTTGGAAAACTTAAAATCTTAAATTCATTTTGACTTCTTCATAGAAATCATATCTTTATATCTCTTGTTCAATTTGGCACAAGAATTACCTCAATCGGAGCTCTATAGCTCAAGATATCATCAAAATACCACAACGTGCACAAAACCTAATCATGCTCTCTTAATCGACCCCTTACTTGTTCTAATGCAAACTCTCTCAATTCAACTCCAAATAATACAAACTTTCATGGCCAGATACCTACATGTCTCAGGAATCCATTGGCTTAAGAATCACCCCATTTGGAGGTCGGATGAGGGAGTTATTTCCTAAACATTGGACCATGTTCATTTCCAAAATCAATTTTAACCTCTCTTGGTGCGAATGCCATAACTTTCTCTACAAAAGTCTGATTGACTTCGTTCTTATGCCGTTGGAAAGATAACATCGAGATCTACAACTCGTATTAGAGGTCACAAAGTGAGCTTCGGCCTCTAAATTGGTCAAAATCTATCATCGTTTCAGTGCATGTCCGTTTAACGGACATGGATCGAGTAAACTACATTTTTCACCCGAGACAGTCTGTTAAACAGACACCTATGTCCGTTTAACGGACATGGGGAATGCCAAGGGTCCCAAATGACCCGAGAAGGTCCGTTAAACGGACTCCCATATCCGTTTAACGGACATGGGGCTTCGCCAAAGTCCTCTAACCCCTCATTCAAGCTTCCTAACTCATTCCTAACCACATAAACACTTATAATTCTCACCATTCCACTTCTTATCA
>JANKYE010543754.1:0-11629 GCA_032467995.1 Erythroxylum dillonii
GGTTCCTCACTGAGTTCGCAAAACTCACCCAAAATTTGCATCTATTTTTCAGGCCTTGAAGAGTACCCCGTTTGACATGGGAGTATGTCCACTGCAGGTAAGTGAAAGGTAGAGGTCGGGATCAGTTCGCGTTTGCATTAGTGTCTCATAAAATTATATTATGTAATCTTTGTAAAATAATGCTTTGTATTTATAGTGAGCCCAATGTGGTTCTGTTGTTTTTGTACATTAAATGACTATTGTAAAATATTGTTGAATGATTGTAATAACTAAAAATGCTTCCTTTTTTAACGTGGGCTCAAATTGTTACTGTTAATTTCGCGCACATGAGTGTAATGTAAAAAGAAAAATTTTACTGAGTTTCGACTGACTGATGTGCACGCCACCCTCGCGGGGCACGAACTCGGATATCACCAACGATGTCGGGTTCGAATCACGCAGGAGTGGGGTGTTACATCACTGATAAGGATTGTAAATGCATGTAGGGATCATCTCCTGCCAAGCCATGAAATTTAGGAAGAGAATTAATCAGTAATCCTTTCACTTCAAAATTAACATCAAAATTAGGGCAAGCAGCATTAAATGGATCATAGTTCACATCAGAAGTTGTTGCTTCCCTAATAGTTCTCCGTCTTTGATTTCCATTATTCTCTCCTACTCTCTTATGCTCCCCATTTCCTCCATTATCTCCATTTCTAGGTTGGTTAGCATGAAAGTTGGGATTTTGTATATATGCTAAGTTCTCAACCATGATCACTCTTTCTCTCAACTCACTTCCACTAGTTGACTAAACTACCTTACTTAACTCTTGTTCTTTCCTCTCTTTTCTAAGCTTCCTTAAGCGTCTCTCAATTTCGGGTTGGAAAGGAACAAGTCTAGCTGCTATACGGGGCATGCACAGAAATAATTCAAATAAAAGAAATCGTAACAAAATTTACTCACAAACATACAAAGTCAAATAAAAGGTGAAATGTGAAGGATGCAAGTGTATAGTGTGTAAAAGTATGTATGAAGATGTGTATGTATGAAAAATGCTAAGTATGAAAAATCCAAATATGGAAGTATGCTTTTATTTGTGTTTTCAAAATTTATGCTATGCAAAGAGAAATTAAAAACCTATACTATTGACAAGTATGAAATTAAACTATCCAAAATGAAATCTAAAGGAAAAGGTTCCTATCATCAACAATAGACAAGGATGACAACGACTAACCTAAAGAAAACCAATAGCTTGGTTCCCCAGCAACGACGCCATTTTGATCCATGGTTTTGTCTTTGGATTATTCCCTTAAAAACCGAATCAAAAATTTAATTCCAAAGATTACAATATAGAGTGCAACCTCGGGTCGTCTCACTTAATCGAAACCTAGTGCAATGGGTCTAAGCTAGCCTAATTATCAAGAAATGCAAACTAAAATGGTTAAGAATGGAGTTTTGGATTTTTGAAAAAACTAATTAAATTGAACTAAATGAAAGAAAAGTATATAAAAAGGTATTTTTGGATTTTTGGGAAAAGAAATTGAAAACTCAAAAGATGATCGAATATGATAAAATCCTCTTGAAAATGAGCTTTGGTTATCATAATTCAAACCAATCTTTTAGGAGTAAAAATCACTAAGTTTTCAAATGATAAACCTTAAAGAACTCTTTAAGTCCAAGGTTTTAATCAATGAACTCCATTTCTTAAAACCTTGTTGAATGCATCTTAGTATGTTTAATGGGTAAGTTAATGCAAGTGGTCAATTAACATCAAGCATCATCTCAATATCAAACACAACTAGGTAGATAAAAGAGAATTAACACATCACCAAATAGATATATATGAGACTTCATATATTAAAGCTCCAATCTACATCAACAAATCCATAACACAATACATTGTTCAACACTTGATTAAACTATAATCAAGAAAAATCCAACTGTAAAGCATAAATCCTATCTCAGGAGTTCATAACAATGTAGTTAAACATAAATGAACTACTCCCCTTTGAAGCCCATTGAACTCAAGCCATCGCTACATCTTCAAGAGGAAATGGTGCTTAGCCAAACATCACTTCGGGAGCACTCACAACTATAAATACACCGATAGCATCCATAGCAGCAGTAGCAGATGATGAAGGTGACGATGAAAAATTGAAAGGAATGATGGATGAAGGTCAAGAGTGAGAGAGATGAGAGGTGTATGTATATGGTCGACACTTTGTGTGGAGTGTTGTCTACTGTTTAGTGTGTCTGTCGTCTTTTGTAACCTAATTTAGTAGGTTTTTAAGTGTAGGATCGGTGGGCCAGGTCAAATAGTGAGGGATTTTTTTAAATATGGTTCGGGTTTTCGAGCCGCGACGTACTTTTCCCGAATGGTTTTGCTCTTTTCTGGATCCTTCATCATGGAAAAAGAATTACTCTTCACCACGATGAACTTTTCCTGAAAGTTCAGCCTAGATTCTTCGTGTTTCACTGCGACGATAGGTCTACTTTGCCGCAGCGAACATCCTATAGCGCCTTTGCTCTTGTTGACTTCACTTCGGCCCATCTTTTGACTCCCTTCTCCTTGAGGTTCCTACAATGACAATAGCACTTTGCAGTATCAGCTGTTCTCAGAAAAAATAATAGTGCAATTAATACCAATTTGTAACAATTTTTACTATCAAATTGCATAAAATAAAAGTACACACTCAAGGATTAATTTAAGAATAAAATCAAGAATTAGAAGTCAAAAATTGAAGTAAAAGCCATAAAAGTGTCGCCAATTTATATCATAAACTTGGGCTCAATCATCTGGTTTGTGAAATTGTTGAACCTAACATTTAAGTTCTGGTTCAAGTTATTTATGAACGGTTCAAGTTACCTTACCATGAACACCCCTAATGGATTCTATTTATCGGAACTCTCAAGTTCATAACTCTCCTAACATGCAAACTGGGTTGTAGCAAGCTGGAGTAGAAACGAGGGCTTCATCTACAAATTTTTTAGGGAAGGAGAGAACAGAGATGGTTTCTTCTGATGTTATTATTAAGGAGATCACTAACAATCATACGAATGTAAATAGCAAGGAGCAAGAAAGAAATGAAATGCCAATGAGGTCCCTTCAAGGAGATCCAATAGGTTTCTACGACCAGTCTCTAAATATCACAAATTCTCTTGCTATAATTATGAAGAATGTGTTCACATCAAATAAAATTCTTACAATGTACAAAAGGAAGAATCGAAACACCCCATACCCTACATTATCAACATCATCACTTAGAACTTGAGGGATTTAAATAACTTCAATAACCAGAAGGATTTATAGGATTATATGGTACTTAAAAAGCTTGTTTTTGTTAGTTTCATTGACACCAAAATAAAAGTTTACAATGGTCAAGAGGGGTTATGATTCATTAATATGGATAACTATGAGCAATCATGTTGGCCCCCAATTTTTTTCTTGATGAATAAGCATGATTTAAATTAATTTTGAGGTCCTGATAGATTAATTATTTTTTGAGTAATTAGCATGTCAATATTAGTAGGATTTATTGCATGGGTAAACTGAATTAAAGTATTAATGTAGTAAGATTATATAAGGGCATTTTTGGAAGATCACTTAAGTTTAAATAGAAATAAGGCATACATGGAAGGGCAAAAGGGACATCTTTCAATAATTAAGAGTATAAATTAGAAGAAGAAGAAATGTGAATGAGGGAGAGAAGAAGAGAGTGTCTTGGAGAATAGAGAGAAAAGAGAGGAGGGAGAAAAGAAAATTAGGGCTTTGGATATTTTGAAGAATTTGAAGCTAAATCAAGTATAAGCATAATTTTCTTGATTTGATGAATGAAGCATGTTTAGGTGATAGTTTGAGGTAAAACAAGGTTAAATAAAGTAAGAATCTGGAAACATTTGGGAGAAAAGTCGAGTTTCTGCGAAAGTTCACCGCGACGAAGTTTCCTTAGTTGGTCGCAACCAACTCTTTTGTTCGTCGCGACGAAGTTTTTCCTGCATAGCTCGAACATGTTTCTGTATTTTAGGCATAACTTTTTCTATATTATCCTATTGAAATGATTTTTAATTTGAAATAAACTAAAGACATAAGGCTACAAATTGTATGAAGGAATTGAGTTTTAATTCAGTCTCTAAGAATTTCAATTTCTGGATGGAAGTTGAGCACAAAATATTGTTTCAATATAAGAACAATCTGAAAATGGTTAAGGTATAACTTTTCGATTACTGAACCAAATTGAACGGAATTTTGGTTATTGTTTAAGGAAATCAAGAGGGGCAAGAAGAGTAAGAGGAGAGGCATATTTGACCAAGTCATTAAGCAAGGAATTCAAGATGTGTTACATTTTTATAATTAAGTAATAAGCCATTAATGTTTCTTTCAAGAAATGAACATAAATGATTTTCAACTACTTTATTCATATGCATTTATTGCTTTTTAAATGCTTTAAGAATGTGCTACATGTTTGTATATGAATTGTGTTATTGGTTTATGAAATAAATGATGGAAATTATTTTGAAAGAATATTGATTTTTGAAACGATATTATGGTTATAAAATCAAGTTCGAAAATGTGCCATTTTGGGTAATATGTTTACAAGATATGAAATGCATGATTATATGGTGGTCCTCTAAGTTAAGTCAAGTGCACTTTGACAAAAGGCTTCTCCCGCATGCCTACTAGTGGCATGGAGCTCCTTCATAGACTCCCCTAAGTTCACGGCTACGCAAGACTATTAAGTGGGATTGAGATAATATGTTCTGTTCACGGCTACACAGGGCCATTATATGGAAATGTGTAGTACGTTCTATTTTTGGATCCATCCAAACCATTTTAATGTGCTTATATGTTGACAAGTTTGTTGAATGCATGATTTATGTTGTTTATAAATTGTTGGATAAATTGAGAATTGGAAAATATGTGTTTTATGATTCAATGTGAATTTTTACAATGGAAATGAATATTTCAATGGTTTTTGCTTGTTGTTGATTATAAAACTATTACCCACGAGCTTTAAGCTCAACCCCTTTATTCGTCCCATCTTCAGGTGAAGAACATGAGATTGAGTGAAAGAGAGTCAAGGCATCACTCCGATTAGGTAGATTTTTAGATTTTAAGCTAGATTTTGTAATCACAAGTCTTTAGTCGCATTTCAAGTTTTACTAGTTCAAGTGTATTTTGTAATTTTTGGTTTACGAACTCAACTAATGTATTGTGGCTTGAAATGCCATTAAATCTTTGTAAAACTTTCATCTTTTGATATAAATGAAATGCATTTGGGTTATCTATGATTTTCTTGTTTTCGCAATGTATTTTGATTTAAAGATGAGATTAAGAATTTGAAATTTTGCTTGTGTTTATGTTCAAGTTCATTTTGTTTCTGGGTTTTGGGTCCTGTCTCTCAGGTTTCGCCGCGGCGAAGTCAAGAGTTCGTCATGGTGTATTCGACCTAAAGGTGTTTTATCTTCATGCTTTGGCTTCGCCGTATCAAAGCTACAATCGTTCATTGCACCGTAATTGACTTGAAGGGGTCCATAGGATTTCTCCCATATGTTCATTGCGGTGAATTTCACTTGAAGGGAACATATGAGATTTCTCCCATATGTTCAAATTCTTCCACTAAGCCCAGACTACAAGCTTCATGATCTCTTGTCCGATGTTGGGCTCCAAAAATGGGGTTGTGGTATCAGAGCTACTAGGTTCTAGTCTAGAGCGACTAGTTTTAGGAGTATCCTAGGCATGAAATAGGTAGTTTAAGGCGTGAAATGAATATGTATTGTTTTAAATGAATAACTTGCATTGTTCTAAATTGTTTCACATTATTTGAAATTGTTTTATATGATTTGAATTGTTTTACTTTATTTGATTTTTTTTACATGAATTGAAGATTTTAAATGGTTTTATATTAAAGGAGTGAACATATCGCCTTGAAAGAGAACTTAAGGAGATATGACTCGATCTCGCTCTCGCCAAGGGAGCACGGATGAATCCTATGTCCGATAGGACGTGGGGACACATTCTGCTCCGAATCCTGAGGCACCTAGTGTGTAACATGAGATACTTCCACTGCCTCAAGCAAACCCTGTGGACCCACATTTCTTTTAAGCCTATGCTCAGTCTTTAACTTACACGATGGGTCCAGGTTCTCAAGTTCCAATGCAAGCACCAATAGAGAGGAATGGACAGTATGATAAACTCCGCAAGTAGCTGTAGATTTTAATGGTATTATAAATCTGGAAGAGGTCGAACCATGGTTAAAGAGGACCGAGAGAGTCCTACTTCAGATGAAGTGCTCTGATGAGGAGAAACTGAATTATGCAGTGAGCTTGCTATATGAGGACGAACTTTATTGGTGAGAATCAGTGCCTCATAGTCAGGTTATGCCTATGGTGTTATCATGGAGAGACTTTGTGGAGGTGTTTAGGAAGAAGTACCTCTCGAGGGTTTATGTACAAGAGAAGGCCAGGAAGTTTCTGAATCTCACACATAGGGATATGAATGTGAGTGAGTAAGAGCTAAAGTTCATCCAGCTTTCCCGTTATGCAACCCACAATGTGGCGAATGAGGAGGACAAGTGCCACAAGTTTGAGGGTCTCATTTGGGGATCAAGGAGAAAGTCTTGATCCACAATTTCTGTGACTATTAGCAGTTGGTAGATGTTGCAATCCAAGCTACAAAACTAAAGAATATAAATAATGAAGTGAGCAGGAAGAGGAAGAACCGGAAGCAGTTTTCCAAGAAAGGGGTGAGTGCTTCAATGCATAAGAGGGGTGTGAAGAGCTACCATACACAGAGTGAGGTGGGAAGTAGTGCCTCTATTGAGAATAAGCAATCAAGGCCAGCTTCAATGCAATCCTCTACTGTGGGAGGCAATAGTAGGGTGGAGAGGAGTAAGAACATGAACCCCCAATGTGAGCACTGTGGGGAGCTTCACAGGGGAGAGTGCTTCAAGTTGCTTAGAGCATGTTTTCAATATAGGGAGAAAGGACACATGATCAAGGAATGTCCATAAGTAACAAGGTAAGAGGGGTCGCATTTGCAAGCCCCAACGAGAACAAAAACAGTGAGAACCAGGCCAGTCATTGAGGTGGGCAGTTTTGGAGCTGCGAGGAAGGCTATTCCTCTAAGAAGGCCAAGGGGCCAAGCACAAGCTAGGGTATTTTCCATGACCAGAGAGGAAGCTACAGCTGCACCTAAAGTTGTTACAGGTATGGCCTGGTTATTTAATTCAGCAATGTATTTACTAATTGATTCTGGTTCCACATATTCTTTTGTTTCTGTAAGCATGGCATTACATGGTGTGAATTTGGTTCCTTTGGATAGCTCTTTGATTGTTAGTACCTCTGCTAGGGAGGAATGTGATAATAAGTCAAGTATATAGAAGTTGTGAGCTTTTCATTCATGGTGCTAGACTGGTAGTGGATTTACTACCTTTAGGTCATTTACTACCTCTAGACCTAAAAGGCTTAGATGTTATACTTGGAATTGTGGCCTCGAGGAGGTAGAATTTGACCTGGGCAATGGTGAGAAGGTGATTTTCAAAGGGGACAGGAAAATACCATCACCAAAAATTATTTCGGCTTTGCTAGCTGATAGGATGATGGGAAAGGGGTGTGAAGCCTTTTTGGCATATGTTGTGGACACTGAGGTGAATGAAGGGAGGTTAGAGGATTTTCCAGTTATGAGGGAATTTTCAGACGTGTTTTTAGAGAATTTACCTGGTTTACCACCAATGAGGGAAATCGATTTTGCCACCAACTTGATTCCTAGTACAACACCTATTTCTATACCACCGTATAGAATGGCTCTAGCTGAGCTGAAGGAGCTCAAGAAACAGTTGGAGGAACTGTTAGAGAATGGGTATATATGGTCGAGTTCGTCACCTTGGGGAGAACCTATTATATTTGTTAAGAAAAATGACAAAACGTGGCGGATGTGTATTAATTATCGAAGACTCAACAAATTGACTATTAAGAACAAGTATTCTCTACCATGAATAAATGGTAAGTTTGACCAGCTGCAGGGAACAAGGTCTTTTCCAAGATTGATCTCATGTCGGGCTATCACCAGCTCAGAATCAAGGAGTCTAATGTAAGTAAGACATCCTTTAGGACTCGTTATAGGCATTACGAGTTCCTAGTTATGCCATTTGGTTTGACCAATGCTCTAGCTGCTTTCATGGATCTTATGAATAGGGTCTTAAGGGACTATCTAGATCAGTTTGTTATACTGTTTATCAATGACATTCTAGTTTATTCCAAGAGCGAAGAAGAACATGAGGAACATCTTAGAATAGTGTTGCAGACTCTGAGGGAGAAGGAGCTTTATGCTAAGTTCAACAAGTGTGAGTTTTGGCTTCATGAGTTGATATTCTTTTGACATGTGATCTCGAAAGATGGGGTACATGTTAATCCGAGGAAAGTTAAAGTAGTGGTGAAGTGGCATGCTTCCAAGATAGTGACAGAGGTAAGGAGTTTTCTGGGTTTGGTAGGTTATTATAGGAGGTTTGTGGAAGGATTTTCTATGATAGCTGCTCCTACTCCACTAAGCCGGTTATTGAGGAAGAATCAGAGGTTCATCTGGAGTGATGAATGCCAAAAGAGTTTTGAGGAGCTTAAGCACAGATTGACAAGTGATCCAATTCTAACTTTGCCTACAGAAGATGAGGGTTATATAGTGTACAGTGATGCTTCAAGAAAGGGTTTAGGTTGTATGTTGATACAAGGTGACAGGGTGATAGCTTATGCTTCATGGCAACTGAAGCCTTATGAGTTGAATTATCTGACATCCGACCCATGACTTAGAATTAGCAACAGTGATTTTTTCCCTAAAGATTTGGAGACATTATCTGTATAGAGTTCAGATGAAGATTTTTACAGATCATAAAAGTCTCAAGTATTTGTTGAGCCAAAAGGAATTGAATTTGAGACAGAGAAGATGGTTAGAGCTAATTAAGGATTATGATTTGTTGATTAAGTATCATCCAGGAAAGGCAAATGTAGTGGCGGATGCCTAGAGTAGAAAATCATCGATAGCTCACGTTTACATAGTTTATCTGGCTTTATTAGAAGAGATGGCTAAGCTTAGGATAAGTTTGAAACAGGAGTAACCTGAATGTATTGTTGCTACTTTAAAAGTGAGACCAATACTCAGAGAGAAGGTTAGGAAGTTATAAGCATAGGATGCAGAATTAAGTAAGCTCCGAGAAGAAATTCAGAATGGTAGGAAATCTAAAGTGATAGTGAGGGATGATAGATTAATCGTTGTAGGAAGAAGACTCTGTATTCTAAATGCCAAGGAGGTGAAGGATGAGATACTAGATGAGGCACATAATGCGTCTTATGCCATGCACCCAGGTAGCACTAGGATATATAAGGATTTGAGAGAGCATTTCTGGTAGAAAGGCATGAAAAGTGATATAACAGAATATGCAAGCAGGTGTTTAGTGTGTTAATAAGTCAAGATTGAACACCAGGTACCTTCAGGCAAGTTAAGGCCATTGTCCATTCTTGAGTGGAAGTGGCAAAAGTAACTATGGATTGAGAAGGTATAGATCGGATCTCTCTCATATCATTCAGACCACTGAAGTTTAGTTCAGAGATTATTTAACTTACGAAGAGACTCCAGTGGAGATTTTGGATACTAAGGAGAAGGTCCTCAGGAACAAGACAGTTCAACTAGTCAAAGTCCTATGAAGAAATCATTCTGTGGAAGAGGCCACGTGGGAGCCTTTGGAAGCTATGAAGGAAAAGTATCCACAACTCTTCAATGACTCAAGTAAGAATTTCGAGGACAAAATTCTTTTAAGAGGGGGAGAACTGATGGCCCCCAAATTTTTTTTATGAATAAGCATGATTTAACTTAATTTTTAGGTCTTGATAGATTAATTATTTTTGAAGTAATTAGGATGTCAATGTTAGTAGGATTCATTGTATAGGTAAATTGAATTAAAGTATTAATGTAGTAAGATTGTATAAGGAAATTTTTGGAAGATCACTTAAGTTTAAATAGACATAAGGCGTACATGGAAGGGCAAAAGGGACATCTTTCAACCATTAAGAGTATAAATTAGAAGAAGAAGAAATGTGAATGAGGGAGAGAAGAAGAGATTGTCGTGGAGAATACATAGAAAAGAGAGAATGGAGAAAAGAAAATTAGGGCTTTTGAGATTTTGAAGAATTTGAAGCTAAATCAAGTAAGTATTAAGCATCATTTTTCTTGATTTGATGAATGAAGCATGTTTAGGTGATAGTTAGAAGTAAAATGAGGATAAATAGAGTAAGAACCTGGAAAATTTTGGGAGAAGAGACGAGTTTCTATGAAAGTTCGCCACGGTAAAGTTTCCTTAGTTGGTCGCGGTCAACTCTTTGGTTCTCCGCGGAGAAGTTTTTCCTGCACAGCTCGAACATGTTTATGTATTTTAGGCATAATTTTTTAGTAGTTATCCAAATTGAATGATTTTTAATTTGGAGTAAACTAGAGACATAGGGCTATTATAACGCCCTAATACCCCGTGGGAGGATATTGCGAGCGCCACACAAGATAGAACATACTAAATACGAAACATTTCACGGAAGCATAGCATTAAAAAATAAACATTCCATACATACAAAACACTTTATACATGCATTTCCAGAATCTCAAACAAACATACATTGCATATCATAATGTCAAAAACCAGCCTGAATTAAGGTTATTACAACCCGTTAAACAAAAATCCAAAGAATTAAGGTTATTACAACCCATTAAAAAAAATCCAAAGTCATATACAAGCCCAAAACAAACTCAAAAAAATACATTTTGAGCAACACAAAACTCAGACTCCTTTGGCCATTGCAGTTGACTTGTCCCAGTTCTTAAGTCCTTCTCTTTGAACCTACACGGGGTAAATTTGTCGTGCTAAGCATATAGCTTAGTAAGTAATAACTAAACTATGTTTAACCACAACAGATACTGAACCATATGATAGCATAAACATCTCAACACAAAGAATTTCAGAATAGAATATCATTTACTAAGGAAACACTTCGCAAGCTAAAGTTAGTCATTTCAATAGAAAAATAGAACATTCAGAATACAGAACTAATTTTCATAATAGGGTGTTAACCTATAAGATCAAATATTGTTTGTTTCTTATCAAAGCTTATCAGAGATCAAAACACAACACGAGTTAGGCTGTAAATCCATAAACAGAAGTGGGTAACGGGACTTATACAGAAGATAACATAATTGGCATCACTAAATAGAAGAGAACAAAGTCCCAACACCAAAGTGTCCAGAAGAGACCTAAGTCCCGACACCGAAGTGTCCAGAAGATATTGAAGTCCCGACACCGTAGTGTCTAGAAGAGACCGAAGTCCTGACACTGAAGTGTCCAAAAAAGACCGAAGTTCTAACACCAAAGTGTCCAGAAGAGATCGAAGTCCTGACACTAAACTATCCAAAAGTAGCTGTAGACCCTTCTTGTTGGGCCCCGAAAAATTTTTTATTTTATTTTATTTTATTATCTATTTATTTATTCATTTACTTTTATTTATTCTTATTTTACATTAATTGTTTTAATATTTTTAGGGTTGAGTCTTTATTATTTTAGTGAGTTTGAATGGGAATTAGAAATTAGAAGTAAGTTAGATTAATTAGTTGTAGGCTTGT
>JANKYE010546241.1:0-11609 GCA_032467995.1 Erythroxylum dillonii
AGGAGCCTAACTAATTATGTACAGTCTGTTATGTAGGAGCACAAATATGACTACAACAATTTAATTATTCTCAACAGCTAAACTTTGTCAATGGCAAAATAAGTTCTTATCTCGTGCTGGTAAAGAGGTGTTGCTAAAGTCCGTCGCACAGGCAGTCCCTTCCTACTGTACGAGCGTCTTTCTTTTGCCAGTCTCTCTGTGCGATGAACTCCAAAAACTGATGAATTCGTTTTGGTGGGGTACGAAAGAGGGAGGTGGACAACAGATGCATTGGTTGCGTTGGGAGCGAATGTGTACAAGCAAAAGGGATGGAGGTCTTGGGTTTCGGCATTTGCGTTGTTTTAATGAAGCCATGCTAGCCAAGCAGGGATGGCGCTTACTCACTGAAGAATCCTCATTACTCGCACGTATTTATAAAGCCAGGTACTACCCCAATGGAACCTTCCTTACAGCTAGTATTGGTCACAATCCAAGTTTCACCTGGTGAGGTTTCTTTCAGACAAGACAGTTGTTGAATGAAGGTCTTAGATGGCGTGTTGGCGATGGACGTTCTATCTCAATTTCTAATGATCCTTGGTTACCAAGAGATAATGATTTCTTCGTTTCGCCTGACGTTTCCGATATTGTGGGTGATCTGCGTGTAGAGTCGTTAAAAACAGAGGACGGTACTGCATGGGATACCTCCATGATTTCGGGCATCTTTAGTGAGCATGATGCACAAGCTATACTTTCTATTCCCTTACCGGTTACCTCCGTTGCCGATAAGCTTGTATGGCACTTTGACAGAAAGAGGAAGTACACGGTAAAATCTGGTTACCAAGTTGCTCACCGTTTGCTTTCTGGTCCGATATCCACCCACGGCGGTTTGTCTTGGAGTGCACTATGGAAGCAGCGTATCCCTCCTAAAGTTAGAGAGTTTACTTGGCGTGCTTTACGCAACATACTCCCGACTAAACTTCGCTTGCAAGAGAGGCAAGTACCTTTGAATGCTGTCTGTCGGTGTGGTACTACTCTTGAAGATCTAGACCACGTGTTGTTATGGTGCCATGCAGCAGCCGCGGTTTGGGCACAATGGCCACGTGCTAGTTTCACTGCTGGCTTGTCCTTCACTGAGTGTTATACGAGATTAGTCGCTGCCGGTGATCGGCAAACCGTCGAGGAGTTTTGTATGTTGGCTTGGAAAATTTGGTGGGCTTGAAATCAGCTTGTGTGGAACAATAAAGTAATCAACACCAGCGTCGTTATTTCGCAGGCCTTGGAATTTCTACATGATTGGCAGACGGCTAACGCTCGATCAGTTAACATGCTCCCTTTGACCCAAGTGGAGTCCTCGACAGATCCTGGTGCAGCTCCCTCTGTTATCGATGCCGCTATCGATTGGTGTTGTTATGTTGATGCAGCAGTCTTTGCATCTCATCGTGCGACCGGAAGTGCAGCCGTCATTCGATCACAACAAGGGACTTTCCTTCGCGCTTTATCAGCTTTTCATGAGGGCCTCTTTTCAGCATCTATTGCCGAAGTCGTAGCTTTACGATCAGCGTTGCATTGGCTTGTTCATAATCTCCCGGGTCGTGGCATTATTTTTTCCGATTCCCAATCTCTAGTTCGCTCCCTTGCTGATCCGGATTTGACTGATATGTCAGAATTCGGCTTGATTGTTGAGGAGTGCTTTTCTTTGCTTCGCACTCGCCCAGACATTTATATTCGATGGGTTCGTCGCTCTAGCAATCTGATAGCTCATCGTTTAGCTAGGAATTCCATTTTGTTTTCTTCTTTCTTGGTTTGGAACAATCTTCCTGATTGTCTTCGCTCTTTTTTTGCTTAAATGAAATAGTATTTTCCCTAAAAAAAATCAAATAGAAAGTTAAAACCGAATCAAAGAATTATATAGTTCAAGGGTTTTGCGCTTAAACCGATCGAACTGGTTGAGTTTTTAAAATATTGGTTATTGTTGTTGGTTATTAATATAGATAATAAAAAATAAAGCTAAATTCGTAGAATTTTAATGAGATTAAACAAATTATCACATTAGTCTTTCATGTTTTAAATCATCAAATACCACCTCCATATTTTAGTTCATATATTGTTTGTCCCTCTTATTTGTAAAAATTCTATTTATAAATGCAAAAAAGATATTATTTTGTAGTTTGAGAGACCTTTGTGTAGTTAATATTAGGAACATCAATGGGTCGGGTAGGGCGGGCTAGGTGGTCCAACGCCATGGACGGGCCACCCCGCCACATCTTATATATATTTTTAAAAAGATCAAAAACAATGTGGTTTTTGACAAAAAGATGTCATTTTTGAAATAATGGCTGGGCCTGCTCGTGACTCGATCAACCTAAGCAAAAATCGGATCAGCTGGTCGGTCCAGCCAAAAGTAACATTCCTAATTGACATATTATTAATGTACTATTGGCTTTTAAAAATTATTGATAACTCCCATATAACTTTTAAAAATGACGTCATTTATATATATATATATATATATATAGGTTTTAACGATAACTCAATGGACGAAAGATATATTAATTAAAACACGATCGTGATAGTTTTTTTTAAAAAGAGACTAATGGGATAGTATGTCAAATCTCATAGATCCTAAAAAATAACCTTAAAAATATGAAAATACATGTTAATTATTAATAATTATTAAATGATAAGAATTTAATGCAAATTAAATAATATTTAAAATTTCATAAAAAATAAATACAAATCACATCGCAAGTTGTGTATTTTTTGTTTGTTTGATTTGATGTTAAGATAGTGGATGGATACTAATACACAATTAAAGAAATTAGGATTATAAATAAGATTGATAATAAATCGAGTCGGAATCACATACCTTAAAGTTTAAATTTGAATCTTAATTTAATTAAATATATTTTATTACGCTTAATTTAATTTTAGTCAAATTAATTTGTTCGTAAATAATAAATTCAACCAAATTTAATTTATCAATTTCAAACTTTTTTTCCTTAAAATTGGAAATTATCACACTATGTGGGGTGAATTGTTTAAATGTCGGATCTTTTGATTGGGGATCTGTTAGAGTGGATTTGTAAGCTATGTTTGATCTTATTTGCTGCGAGTTGGCGTTGAGGTTTCCGTTTCCGTTTGACTAGTAGAATGGTTCTCAGTGGGATCTACTGCAATGGTAGTGGTGAAATTGTCGTTTGGTCAAGTTTATTTTGTTAGCGGTGGTCAGAGTGTCCTGAAATGATATGACTTGTTAGGTTTTGGGCTTAATTATAACGTAAATGATTGGTTCTTTACTGCTGACAGTTGATTTATCCCAAGAAAAATTTAAGGACTACTGCACATTTATTGACACATTTGTAATGATTTTATGGGTTTGGGTAGGTATCAGGACCAGTCGTGGTTGCAGATGGCATGGCTGGTGCTACTACGTATGAGCTTGTCCGTGTTGGCTACAACAATCTTATTGGTGAAATCATTCGATTGGAAGGCGATTCTGCTACAATTCAAGGTTTCTTGTCCCTATAATTACTTTCAGGCCTTTTCTACTCTCCCCTTCCCATCTCATTTAAAGGTTTCACCAATTGCTTTTTATTTCTTTATCTTGTCATAAGAAGTTCCTTATTTTATGAATTGTTAAGCCCATTTTATACAATTAGAACACGAAGAATAAAGAAGTTTGTGGAACGGCGAAATTATACATTCATTTATTTATTCTTTTCTAAATGAATGAAATTCTTAAGTTTCTGAAGTGCAAAGAGTCATTGTGATCTTCCTGATATCGGTGTATGAGGAGACAGCGGGTTTGATGGTGAACGACCCCTGTTCTTCGGATGCACAAGGTAATTTTACTACCTTGTCCTACTTTGTCGATGGTGCTTCGACTGTTGTTTCTAATAAACTTTGTACCTTTTGCAGCCTTTGTCTGTGTAGTTGGGACCAGGAATATTGGGAAATATCTTTGATGGTATTCAGGTGGGAAATACATTTTGATATTTCCAATTATCAATCTTTCTCAACTACTTTCTCTTCCTTTTTTTATTGTTAAGTTGAAACTACCTTTGAGGTCATATGTAATTCTCCCCTAACACTTCATTATTTAATCATTTTCTTGTTTTATCTTTCTGTTTTATCAAAATAGAGACCTCTGAAAACCATTGCAAAAAGATCTGGTGATGTCTATATTGCTTGTGGTGTCTCTGTTCCTGCTCTTGACAAAGATACACTCTGGAAATTTCAGCCAAAAAAATAAGTACTTTTGTTTTTGCTTTTCCTTTGTCTTTGTGTTGTGAATTATTTCTAATTTAGGACAGGTGAGGGAGATCTTCTGACTGGTGGAGACGTGTATGCGGTAAGTTTATCAATGTTAAGCTTTGTGAAGAAGTATCATCTCTATGTGTTGAGATGAGTTTGTAGCTTGTGTTATCTAACCTTTTGCATTTCTTTGGTACCATTTCAAACCGTCTTTGAGAACAGTTTAATGCAGCACCATATCGCACTTCCCCCTGTTGCCATGGGGAAGATCACTTATATTACCCCTCCAGGCCAATATTCATTAAAGGTTTGAATTCTTGGGCAGATCATTTTGATCGAAGTTTTTAGTAGTTCACATTCCTGGTAATCTTTGTTTGACGAATAATGATGGCTCTGTCTCTATTATGAAGTTTGAGCTATCTTTCTTCTTTCTACTCAAATGTATCATTGGCTGAATTTTTATATACTTGTAGGATACTGTGTTGGAGCTTGACTTTCAGGGTGTCAAAAAGAAGTTCACCATGCTTCAGGTGTGTGACAAAATTGTGTTGGTATAAGTTTTTGTGGAGCATTACAGTTGTTTTTTGGACCTCAATATATCAAATTTGTTGTGTGCAGACGTGGCTAGTGCGAACGCCAAGACCTATTGCTTCAAAACTTGCTACTGATACCCCACTACTTACAGGATAGGTACTTTACATTAGCTTATATTTGTGTTGGCTTGCTCTTCAGTGACCACTGTTCTAAGAAAATGACGTTCCTGGTGATTTTGTTTGTTCCAGCGTGTTCTTGATTCTCTTTTACCCTCTGTTCTTGGTGGAAATTGTGCCATTCCTTGGGCATTTGGATGTGGCAAAACAGTTATTAGTCAAGCTCTTTCAAAGGTGATACTTGTCATTCCTTGTACCAATTTAGCATAATCATTATGATTGGGACTTGTTGATAAGGGATTATACTTTTTCTTTTGCAGAATTCCAATTCTGATACAGTTGTTTATGTTGGCTGTGGTAAGCGAGGAAATGAAATGGCTGAGGTTTGTGCTTCTCTCGTGTTTGTTATTGTTTGTCAGCACTCCTGATACGTATCCTCACCTATCTATTTTCTAGGTGCTCATGGATTTTCCACAATTGACAATGACGTTGACCGATGGACGTGAAGAATCTGTGATGAAGTGCACAACACTTGTGGCCAACACTTCTAACATGCCTGTCGCTGCTCGTGAGGCTTCAATTTATACAGGTACCCTTTTGATGGGAAGGTTTTATTAGCTAACAGATAATATCTGACAAATAGGACTTCACTTTTGAGTGGTACAACTACCCTTATAGGAGCGTCACTACTAATCAGCATTTAATTAGGATATTTGTATTTATGGTCTGATTTTATTGTCTATAGCCGTTACTTAAACTAAGGTTGTAAATACTTAATCCTAGGCTAGAATCTTGTGAGTACACTTGTATATATTAGCAGTTGTATGTTATGAATGAGATATACATAACAATATTGCAATCGTTTATATGGTATCAGAGCAACCACACTCAAACGAGTTTGATCCATTTTTTCTCCTCGTCCTCTCACCATGGCCGGCGCAAACAACCATACTGTTCTCAACTCCGACAACACCACATCCCCCACACCTATCGCTCAATTTAATCCCGCGTCCCAAATGCCCATCAAACTGACCGGCAGTGTCAATTTTTTAACTTGGAAAGCCCAAGTATCGATGCTAATGCATGGCCACGATCTGTTTGGCCACCTTGATGGCTCAAAACCCACCCCTCCCCGCACTACTGGCGAGCATCAGCTGCCAAATCCAGCCTACAGTCTCTGGTTCCGGCAGGACCAACTCATCCAAAATGCTCTTCTAGCCTCAGTCGAACCCACCATTGCGCCCACTATTGCCAATGCCGATTCGGCATCCCAAGCCTGGAAAGCCTTACACACTGCCTATGCGAACAAATCTCAGTCCCGTGTGTTTAGCCTTCGAGATCAGCTTGCTCGTCTAACCAAAGACTCTCAAACCATGACCGACTCCCTACATCGTGTCCGATCCCTCGCCGATGAACTAGCCCAAGCCGATGCCCCATTAGCTAACGACGAATTAATTGTTCAAATCCTTCGTGGCCTAGGATCTGAGTATCGTGAAATCTCTGCTGCTATCCGTGCTCGTGACACCACCATTTCCTATGAGGACTTGTATGACAAGCTTCTTGACCATGACGTGTTCATACAACACGAGGAAGCCAAGAAACCAGTTGCCCAGATCACAGCTGCTGTGGCTACCCGAACCAAGGCTCCACACAACTCCAACTCCAACACAAATCGACGCAACTCACAGCCATGGCGATCAAGTGACCGGTTTGACAACCAGCCATGGCGTAGCCCTAATCGACCCACCAATTGGAGAGAAGGCGGCTACCAAAGTCCCTCCGTTCGGTGCCAACTCTGCCGTAAACCAGGCCATGAAGCAAATGTATGCCGGTCTCGATCTCACAATCACTTTGAAGCAAAAGCTAACTTTGCAATGGGACACCCGACCACTACAAATCCGTGGATCGTTGACTCCGGAGCCTCCCACCATATAACCACCGACCCACACAACATGCCTGAATATGTTGGATCCGACGGTATAACAATGGGTAATGGTATGAAAATCTCGGTTACTCATTCGGGTACAACTAAATTAAATACATCAAATCACACTTTCCAGCTTTCTGATACACTTTGTGCACCTGACATAAAGCGTAATCTCATTTCCGTTTCTCAGTTCTATCGTGATAATCACACTTCAATTGAATTTTTTCCGACTTTTTTTCATGTGAAGGACATCAGCACGAGGACGCCGTTGGTGCAAGGCTGGAGTAAAGATGGCTTGTATGAATGGCCTAAACCGCATCAACCACAGGCCTACTCTGTCAAAAAAACCACCTCTCTCCATACCTGGCACCACCGATTAGGACATCCCCATTCTAGAGTCTTGAATTTTATTTGCCACAAATATTCTCTACCTGTTTCCAATAATGACAAATTTACAATTTGTAATTCGTGTCACTGCAATAAAGCTCATCGTTTGCCATTTCAAGAGTTCAGCTTCATTAGCACAAAACCGTTGCAAACAATTTTTAGTGACTTATGGGGACCTTCGCCCATTGTTTCTATTGACAAAAAGCTTTATTACTGTGTCTTCGTTGATCACTTTACCAAGTATATGTGGATCTACACCTTGAAACAAAAAAAATGAAGTTAATCAGATTTTTCAAAACCTTCACCCACTGTTGGAAAAACACTTTGGCAACAAAATTCTTTCCCTTTATACCGATGGTGGGACCGAATTCAAAAGTCTATCCCCTTATCTTACATCCAATGGCATTGAACATTTAATCAGCCCACCATACACACCCCAAAGAGTAGCCACTGTTGAACGTCGCCATCGGCACCTTGTCGAAACAGCTAAAACTCTCCTTCATGCTGCCAGCCTTCCACCGAGTCTTTGGTCCTTTGCCTGTCATCATGCCGTATACTTGATCAACCGAATGCCCACTTTCGTCCTGGATAACAAGTCCCCATATGAGATGCTATTCCATAAATGCCCGGACTTCGTAGCCTTAAAAAGTTTTGGTTGTCTATGTTATCCGTGGCTCAAACCTTATGCCTCAAATAAACTTGAGCCTAAATCGAAACCTTGTGTCTATCTTGGTATGTCCCTTACTCACCACTGTCACCAATGCTTCGATCCCGTCCAGAACAAAATCTATCTGTCCCGTGGTGTAACTTTCTTCGAAGATGAGTTCCCTTTCCGGTCCCAGTTTTCACATTTGTTGCCTACCAACCAAACTCTTGATTCGGATATGACACTGGCTACCTCCCCGAGCACACCGACATCAAGCATTCCTCCTGTGTCCCTTGACTTACCCCCTCCCATCATTGCCCGGTCTGCAACCGGACAAACCACTACATCACAACAGCATCTTCCTTCTCAAGCCATCAACTCTGGCAGTGCTCCATCGGCTCCAACTGCTCCATCAGGTACGATAATTCTCCCTCTTGAATCCACCCAAACCGACACCTCCCTCCCTAACTCTCCTAGTCACCCGACTGCAAATGAAACAACATCTCCCCAGCCCTTACCGACACAACAAGATGAATCATACCCGCAACCACCTACATTAGCAGTACCCGACACTCGGCAACGAATAGTCACCCGTTCCCAAAATAATATATACAAACCGAAGCTCAAGTTTAACTACATGGCTTCCCTCTCTCCATCTGTAACTCCAACCACTGTTAAACAAGCCAAAAAATACCAAGAATGGAGAGATGCAATGCAGGCTGAATACGATGCTTTATTGAGAAATCAAACTTGGGAATTGGTTCCCCGAGATCCCACCAAAAATGTTGTTGCTCCTAAATGGCTTTACAGGATTAAACGGAAACCAGATGGATCGATTGACCGATACAAAGCAAGGCTACTGGCGAAAGGGTTCACTCAACGCCCCGGTATTGATTATCACTCCACTTTCAGCCCCGTGGTCAAGCCAACGACAATCCGATTGGTTCTTTCGATTGCTATAAACAACAATTGGGTACTTCGCCAGCTTGATGTCAACAATGCGTTTCTCCAAGGGGAACTACAAAAGGAGGTATATATGGCTCAACCACCTGGCTATGAATGCACTGCCAAGCCAGACTATGTATGTCGCCTCCGAAAGGCCATCTACGGTCTCAAACAAGCACCGTTGGCATGGTACATGGCTCTCACTCACCATTTGCAGTCACTTGGGTTTGTAAAATCAAAATCCGACCCCTCTCTATTTATTATGCACTCTGGAAAAATTCATCTTGTTGCTCTTGTCTACGTTGATGATATAATAGTGACAGGAAGCCATGAGTCATTGGTCACTAAGGTCATTGCCTCTCTTGCACAAAGGTTCTCGATAAAAGATTTGGGCAATCTACATTATTTCCTTGGAGTTGAGGTTGTTCGAACGTCGACAGGCATCATTTTATCTCAAGCCAGTTATCTTGGTGAACTACTCACTTATGAGAACATGAATGAGTGCAAAGCGGCAGCAACACCCATGAGCAACACATCAACGCTAAAGCTGGATGATGGTTCAGTTTCTTGTGATGCAACTCGTTTTCGCCAAGTACTCGGTAAACTACAGTATCTTTCATTTACGCGGCCGGACATAAATTACTCAGTTAATAAATTGTCCCAATTTATGCGCTCACCCACTGAGCTACATTGGAAAGCACTTAAGCGAGTGCTTCGATATCTTCGTGGTACATCTCATTATGGTTTGCACTTGCAAGCAAAGTGTGATCATAGTCTGTCCATGTACTCCGACGCTGACTGGGCAGGGGATGTTGATGATCGTCACTCGACCTCTGGCCATATCCTATTCTTTGGCCGCAATCCTATCAGTTGGGCATCAAGAAAACAACAAACCGTGGCACGATCAGCCACTGAAGCCGAGTTCAAGGCTGTTGCAAATGCCGTATCCGAGGTGATTTGGGTTCAAAATCTGCTTCAAGAGTTACTTATACCCCTACCTTGTCCTCCTACAATTTTTTGTGACAATGTCGGTGTCCTCTACTTGAGCCACAATCCAGCTATACAAACCAGGATGAAGCATGCTACAGTTGATTTTCACTATGTTCGCACCAAGGTATTGCAGAAACAAATTCGGGTGGACCATGTCCGTGCTCCTGATCAGCTCGCCGATACACTTACCAAACCGCTGGCCAAGTCTCTCTTCAATCTCAATCTTCCCAAGCTTGGTGTTGTCTCAACTACACAGCTTGAGGGGGGCATATAGGAGCATCACTACTAATCAGCATTTAATTAGGATATTTGTATTTATGGTCTGATTTTATTGTCTATAGCCGTTACCTAAACTAAGGTTGTAAATACTTAATCCTAGGCTAGAATCTTGTGAGTACACTTGTATATATTAGCAGTTGTATGTTATGAATGAGATATACAGAACAATATTGCAATCGTTTATAACC
Source organism: Erythroxylum dillonii (assembly GCA_032467995.1). NCBI lineage: Eukaryota > Viridiplantae > Streptophyta > Magnoliopsida > Malpighiales > Erythroxylaceae > Erythroxylum > Erythroxylum dillonii. Next base: position 10,246 of record JANKYE010546241.1, read on the forward strand.
CTGCAACTTATTTACCGATAGGTGGGTGGGGTCATGGTGGTTGTTGATATAACCTAGGACCGAGAAAAGGCTTGAATAGTAGTATTCTCTGGTGGCATGTATTAACCTGATGTATTATGCATGCATGAATGAATTTTTGCTAATTTACTGCTCAGGAAAGTAGCTTGAGATTATTTTCCTGTGATGTCAATCCTTAGACATTGCAAGTTGATGTTTCTTAATTTGATGTGTGGATGTGTGGTTTGCAGGAATCACCATAGCTGAATATTTCCGAGATATGGGATACAATGTTAGCATGATGGCAGATTCAACTTCTCGTGGGGCTGAAGCTCTTCGTGAAATTGCAGGAATCACCATAGCTTAATTTGATTTGTTAAAGTGTGAGAAATTCAATCAAATTTATATCGAAGTTATGACAACATAGTTTAAGTCTTAATAAAGAAGATTGAAAGCCATTTGAAAACTTTAAGGAAATAGTTTGTTCGGAATAGAGATATGTTAAACTTGCTATCATTAGTTGGATTGAGTTTGTCACTTGATTATAAATTATTAATTTGTCAAATAATTTATTTTCAAATAACTTAGAATAAGTGATTTGTAAATTATTGCATATATTTGATAGTTTATTTAGTGCAAATTAAATGTTATGACTGCTATGGGTGATCACCGTTGTATATGGGGGAAAAATGGCATTGAGATATGATCAAATATTCATCCGTGGAGTCTATATACTCAGAAAAGCCTTCTTGACCAAATGTTTTATCTATTAACATTTCATAAAAATACAGTTTCTATTTTTATCTATTAACATTCTGTCTCTAGGTGATTCCACAGATCATATAGTTTCTGTTCTTATGGAAGCATAGTTTCTGTTCTTATTGAAGCTGGTTTCTTCTATTTCTTGGTCATTACTATCTTCTGCTTCCAAGTTCCTGTTTCTTGTGAAATTGTGTGGACAAGACTTTGTCCAGAACTTGGTTAAGACCACCTGGTAATGCCAACTTCACCAAATCGTGAAGCTTTGCTCCATTTTTAAACATTTCAACAGCTAGTTGTCTTCCTTCCTGAGAACATTTCGAACACTAAGATGCCATAACTGTACATATTGCTATTTTGTGATTCTCCTCCATTCGGTACTAAAAAATTCATATAAGAAAACATGCAATTTAATGGCCTTCAAACCCTTTCTATGCTAATAGTTTTTAGAGGTCGCTCATGATCCTGAATTGAAATGATATATGAATGAAAGAAAATTTTTCAGAGCAACGAACAATTGCAAATCCTTACAGATAATCAAAACTATGAGTTCATACATGTAGACTAAGAAGCTGAAATATGATGTAACTCCTTGTTTGATATCCACC
>JANKYE010547612.1:0-11597 GCA_032467995.1 Erythroxylum dillonii
ATTAAACAATAATTTAATTAATTATTAATTCAAGATATAATTTATTAATAAAAATGATACTTTTAGTATTAAATATTTTAAAATTTTAATTAATTGTCAAAGAGACAAAGACTTACAATAATCAAATTAAAATATTAGTTTTGCGATGCCAGGTATTTAAAGGTAAGTTTTCCTACATTGGACCTCTTTACATTTCACTTCTAATAAGATTTTATTATGTTGTTGTTGTGTTGTTAATGTTGTTTTGATTTCAAATTTTTAGGCATTTGCATAAAAATCTTGAAGACAGTAGTGAATTGCCCAATCATGATCATTACCTATATCCATGACCTATAATCCACCCATTATTTTTGGAAATAATCCATAGAAATAACTAATCATTGAAAATGGTAAGTAACAACAGATGAAGGATATGATTAGATCTCCTCTTTCGGTTACGGTGTTTCTGTCATGTTCTATTAAATCTTATCCATATATTTACGTAGACTCCACATAGTTATATAGATGAGATTTAATATAACAGAGTTGGAACATCGCAACTGAAATTCTCGGATACATAACTTATCTGCTTAGGTGGTTTTCTATTCTTGCAGCTCTCACACATTATTACTCTTTAGCATGGTATAATGTTTCTCCCAAAATTATTATATCACATTTATCCAAATGGTTCTCAAAACATAACATTAATCATCAAATTCTTTATTAGTTTCAAAAAGGAGAATTGTTTGTTAAACACAAAAATATTCATCCAATACAACTACGCAAACTGTCACATTCAAAATATATACAATCAAAAGACTTTACTCAATTAATTTGTCGATCCCACCTAATCTTCACTCTGTCAGTCTCGTACACTAGAGTTATTGACAATCACTTCATCTCCTAAAAAAATGAATGACAAGGGGTGAGTTGCTACCCTTAAAATCAAATAATCAATAAATAATTATAAGACTTAGTCAAGTGATTAAAACATTCATATAATACAAAGACACACATCGTTACTCATTCTAATATGAACAATTAACACACATCTCAAAATTTTACCAGACAATGATTAACACAAATATTAACATATAAATGTCATTTACGAATTATCCCATAATTAACTAAATTTTCGGGGCCTTGCTTAATCTAGTAGGCTTACATTTAATTATCTGTCGGCTCATCTCATCTCATCATGATCTCTCACCAAGTGGAAATGTAATTAAATATATATAGATATTAGCATAAGGTAACTCAATTTCTCAATCTCTCTTGGTACATCGGTACTACTACAGCATCTATCCATCAACGCAGGATATCCCCAAGACTCAGGATATCTCAGTACCACTCCGGTACCTAGCCATCAGCACAAGACATCCCCGGGACTCAGGATGTCCCGATATCTACTCCTCGAACAAATACCTAACCACCACTCGCTTATATCAACACAACCTTTGTGACGCCCTAATACCCCCTGGGAGGATATTGCGAGCGCCACACAAACATAACATAACAAACCGAATGCGAAACATTCCGCGGAAGCATAACATTCAAAAATAAACATTCCAAAGCATACGAAACACTTTATACATGTAATTCCAGAATCTCAAACAAACATACAATACATATCATAATTTCAGAAACCAACCTGAATTAAGGTTATTACAAGCCTTAAAAAAAATCCAAAGTCATATACAAGTCTAAAAACAAACTCAAAAATACATTTTGAGCAAAACAAAACTTAGACTTCTTTGGCCATTATGGTTGACTTGTCCCAGTCCCCACATCCTTCTCTCTAAACCTACACGGGGCAAATCTACCGTGTCAAGCATATAGCTTAGCGAGTAATAACTAAACTATGTTTAATCGTAATTGCTATTGAAACATGTTACACAAAAGCATCTCAACATACTGAATTTCAGAACATAATATATTTTATTAATGAAAACCCTTCGCATGCCAAAGTCAGTCATTTCAACAGCATAACAGAACATACAGAAATACAGAACTAATTTTCAAAATGGGGTGTTAACCCATCAGATCAAAATATTGTGTGTTCTTATCAAAGCTTATCGGAGATCACAACACAACACGATTTAGAATGTAAATCCATAAACAGAAGTAGGTAATGGGACTTATACAGAAGACACCGAAGTACCATTATCAGAAGACACCGAAGTGCCATTAACAGAAGACACCGAAGTGCCAATAACATAAGACACCGAAGTGCCATTAACAGAAGACACCGAAGTGCCAATAACATAAGACATCAAAGTGCCATTAACAGAAGACACCGAAGTGCCACAAAAGCAGCTGTAGACTTTTCTAGGCATGCCTATTTACCCACATCTAGGACTTAACAGATTCAAAAACAAGGATGTCTGAAATTCAATACACATATCAATCATTGGTTTCATGCCAAAAATTCAAACATATCAATCTGACAGCTTTGCAAATCATTCAATGGATCAAAATCAATAGCAAACAACATAGTCAAAGCAAAACTATCATAAAATTTCTTACTGAATTACTTACAAATATTCATCAGGATTTACTTACAGATAAGACCATCTAAATTACTTACAGATACTCAAAGATCACTTACATATATCTACTTACAAAAGAGACCATCTAAATTACTTACAAAATTTACCGTCTAAATTACTTACAAAAGCTCCCTTAATGCTTATTCCTTCGAAGTCCCTGCAATATCTGGAGTCGGTCGCTCGATGCGTTCCTCTATAGCATTCAATATAAATATATATCACTATTGTGCATGATTATGTAATCATTTATGCATATTCATGTATACTGAATATGTATAATGCATGTTTATGACAAATTTCAGCTTTCCTAGCCTTAATCTTCTCACATTATCATTCATGTGAAACCAAACTCAATTCCTCAATCCAGATTTATTTCACTGTCAACCTTCAGGTCCACCTTGCTCAATTATTCTGGTCAGAAAGGTGAGGTAAATAGGTAATACTTCCTTCTAGAAAGTTGTCCATCTTTGTCTTAGGTTTCCAATGATACCAATTTTATCTAATTTGGGTCAATATACTGAAATTTATTCCCAAAATATTTGTATATTGTTCTTAAGCTTCAACAGAATTCTTATCCCAAATTCCAATAAGATTCTGATATTCTTCGAGGTAGAATTAGAATTTAACTCTTCATACAATTTGTATTCCTATGTCTCTAGTTGAATTCAAATTAAGAATCATCTCATTCTGAGGTCTACAGATCAAGATATAGTCCAATTATCGAAGTATGTTCAGTAAAAATCATCCCAGTTATCATACTTCAATATAGTCTCATTTTCATCTTAAATTCATCAATCAATCCATTTCAGAAAGCTATGATTTTTGGTGGAATGTAGATCAATGTCTTATAAAGCTATTGGTTTAAGAATAAGGTCATTTGGATATCGGATAAAGAAGTTATGATCAAAAGAAACAAGACTGTTCTGCATACGGAAACCTCAAATGCACGATCGTGCGTTTTCTCTTCCATCACGACGGTGCATTTCCTCCTTCAACACGAAAGTCACCGTCGTGCATCTTCCTTCAACACAAAAGTCTCTTTCTTCTTCTTCACCGAATCTAACTTCTTCTTCTTCTTCTTCTTCCATTTTTCTTATTTTTCCAGCAAAACACAGTCTTAATTCATCTATTCCACATTTCTAACTCCAAATACACACTCTACATAAATCAAACTCAATTTTACACTTCAAAAATCACAAATTCGAAACTCCAACTCTTCTTTCTCTCTCTATTGTAACTTTTTCCAGAAATTCAATCTTTCATAATTTAACTCCAATGACTTGCAAACAATTCCCCTATTTCATTTTTAACTCATCAATACACATAGAGTACAAAAATCCAAACTCCACACTTAACATCAAAATTCGATTGTCACACATGCAACTTTAAATTTTTCATCATTTTTCCCACATTCACAATTTCAAATCTTCATCTGAGTCATTTAGGACATGTATTCCCTGAACTCTACTGCTATAAATTCATATGCACGTGATCATGTGCAAAACATTAAAACATCACCAAATGTTATTCATAAAAAACATACTTGCTTTTGAAAAATTCCAGCTCAACAAATTCTAGGTTTTCTAATCCTCTCAAGCAAACAAACTGCAATGCAAACTTATAATCATCTTTAGCTAGTGCTCCAGTAGTTGAGAGCCATAAGCCAAAAACACAAACATGCATAACAAGTAGTTTCGGTGATGGATGAAAAGAACAAGCAAAGGTGTCTAGTGTTGCATGCTTTCGATGAAGAACAAAACCAAAATGAAGAGTAAATCCAGCTGCATAATTTTCCTTCTTATACACGTGACTACGTGTATGAACACCTCTCTACTTGTCACTATCCATGAAAGCCATTTGTCAACATTGAAGACTGCCACATGTCTCAATGCCATTTGTCTACATCTAATATTTTTCCTTGTACAAAAATACTTCAATTCAGAAATTCCTAAAATTTTCAAAATTTTTGAAATAATACAAATAGTCTCTGAATAAATTTTCCACAATTTATTCGCATTTTATAAATCCATTTTACCCGGAATATGTAACGAATGCATGCACAATAATTTGTATGAGTCCAAAATTGCATATGCACATATGAGTGAAAACTTAATTATGCAAATCATAAAGTGCACTGAAATTCCTCAAATTTCTAACCCCTAACTTAGGGTGTTACAACCTCTCAATCAAAGACCATCGAATGTAGCTTATCGTAGATAAGCTATCGATTCTCGATTTTCACCAATTATTCACAACATATTATCAACCCGTCTCTATTTAATAACACATTTTCTCTAAATTAACAATCAATACACCTCAATACGTATAACAAAATATAAACACAAAACACATTGTAATATATGTATGAAACCATTAATCAATAATTTAATTGGTTACTAATTCAAAATATAATTTATTAATAACAAAATGACATTCTATTTTAAGAGTAAAGTTCAAGGTTATAATTACCTCGATTTCGGACTCAATTAATTGATAATCCAAATCACTCCTTAATTGCACATTTGTATCTAGAATTTACAAAATTTTATTAGACTAATTTATGAAAATTTTCAACCTAATTAAACTTACTAATCCAACATTATTCTCTTTTCTAATTTATTCTTAATTATAAAATTACCAACCTAACCACCCTAATTACCAAAATACTCTTAACTAATTAAAAATCTTATTTTACCTTCATCCATTTCAATTAATACCAAAAAATGTCCTTTCTTGGAAGTAAGTTCCAGATTTACCCTTCACTGTTTGCATTTCCTATTTTGTGCCTAAATGCAACTTAAATTTTTAAAAATATGTCATCTTCTTCACCCTTTTATCTTCTCCTATATCTTCTTCTTTTATCATTTTTCAACCACATTTTCTCCATTTTTATCCCCTTCCATGACTTCAATTATTGTCCCAAACAATCATAACATACAATCCACCTATAAACTAGTGTAGGATGATCAAAATTACAAAAAATGACATAATATAGCTACTGAAATTTTTATCTAAGTGTAAGAATTTTTGGTTGTTAAATAACCTAACTCTCTCCTAATTTTCTGCAATACAAACACAATGAGAGAACCTATTAGGGAAGGGTTACATGTAGGAGAAAAATAGCACATTAAGATACAAACCAGCCGTAAAAGTTGAGAGAAAATGAAGAAGAAGATGATTGTCTCATTGGTGCTTTTCTTATTTTTCCCAATGTTGGCTTTTTATGTGTGATTAATAGTTTGTGGGTTGGGCTATTTTTATTTTGTTTTATAATGGGCTTTACATTGGCAATAGTCCAACCAGAATGGTCATGCTTCATCAAGCACAAAAATTTTTGTAGGTTAGACAGCACAATGGGAAAATTTTGGTTTAAAGGTGGATTATTACCTTAGCAACAACTATAATAAACTAAGAATTTGACCAAGAATTCTTAGGCTTTTTTGTACAGAATTATATGCATAGGGGTGAAAATTTCAGGTTTATCACCTTTTATCAAATGATCTCCAGTTTGGAAAGTATTCTATGTGACAATAAATTGGTTGTAGATTTTACAACATAATAAATTAAATGCACAACTTATTTTTATGCACTTTTATTAATTATATTTGATATTTTAATATTAAAGGTGAAAATTTTAAAATAATTAATGTACAATTGAAATTACGATGTAATTATAATTATGGATTCAATCTATATTTACATATTACTAATAAATTATTTCTAATTGTAGTTTTATCCAGAAAAAATATTAATAAAATAGTAAAACTATTTTTATTATAAATTGGGCTTTAACAAAGATAAATATCACAAGAGCGGAACAAGCAAATCGTTTTCCGTAAAATTTCCATCTTTTTACCCTTGAGAGTTAATTCTTCTCAACAATTACTTTTTTAATGATTTAAGTCTTCTCTTCACTATTGTCAAGTGTTGGTGTTGGGCATGCAAGGTTGTAGTTGGTGGTCTTTTCATACTTGACTCCTATTCATTCTATCCTAATGAGAGGCCAGGGCAATCTACATCCTCTCATCTGTATAATATATGCACTTATGCCATGAAATAGCACCAAGAGAAATTTCACCAGAAGCAAAAACTTCCATTATTTTAGTTGTTTATATTATATGTGACATTTTAGGGAAGTTCGAGAGAATTACTATTAGAACTGAGAACACATTTCCACATTCTAAAAAATGTTCATCTAGCTCTGAGTTGAATTAAATTTCTAGTTTAAAAGTATTTTTATTATTATTCTCTATAAGTATCTGGTTGAAAATGTTCATATTTGTCAAATTAATGGTACTCAGAAGCATAGAAGAGTACGTGATAAAAGAGAGTATCTCTATTTCTTGTATATTAAAAACTGACCCTACCTTTACTTATACAGTGCAGGAAGGATAATAAAGTAAAATTAAAAAATCAAAGAAGCTCCTAGAATATCTACAGTTGGCATTTCTAACAGATGCACAAGAAAGGATCATTCATTTCAGCTGTCGTACATGTATCATATTTATTTGTTTTAACACTCCCTCCTCGAGAAAAAAGCTGGTTCTTTTGTTGTTTTGCTTTGAACCGGTTTTGTCTTGCTCTTTAACTTAAAACTAGCTTTGTCTTGTCACTTTAAAGTGTGTCTTGAGCAAAGAGTCCGGTCCCACTGCTTTTATTTTATGTCTCTTTGGAAACAACTTCTTCTTTTCTTTTCCCGTAGCACCTTTGTCCTCTTTCACCATCTAGGGATTCATCTTGTAAATACTTCATTCGGAACATCAAACGGTGCTGTTCGGATGAGCCGAGAGGCTTTGTCAACAAATCTGCTAGTTGTTCCCGAGAAGAGACATGCCTGAGTCGAGCAAAGCCTTTTAGTACCTAATTTCTCACGACATAACAGTCGATTTCAAGTTGCTTTGTCCGTTCTTGGAAAACCGGGTTTGCGGCGATGTGCTCCGCTGTTGTCACAACTCAGTGAGATGGGAAGCTGGAAATCGACTTGAAGGTGCTCAAGCAGGTATGATACCCACTATAACTCTGACACGGTTGCAGACATACTTCGGTACTCCGCTTCTGCTGATGACTTACTTACTATTTTTTGCTTCTTTGTTTTCCAAGAGATCAAGGCTGAGTCGAGGAAGACGCAGAAACTAGTGAGAGATCGTCGAGTCATTGGGTAGGAGGCCCAATCAGCATTGCAAAATGCTTAGATTTTGAGGCTACTGCTTCTTGGGAAGAAGAGCCCTTGCTCGGAAAATTGCTTCAGGTATTTCACTAAGTAATGTTGCATTCAAATGTGTCGTCCGAGGGTGTTACATGAATTGACTTGGGTGTTGTGTAAAGTAAGACAAATCGGTTCTAGTGAAATTTAGATAGAGCAGCCTGCCTATTAGCCTTCTGTATGGTTCAGGGTCGGATAAAATTGTGCCATTCTCTGTGTCTAGCTTCAAGGAAGTGGAAAGTGGAAAGTCCTTGCCCTTTGATTCAAGTTTACTGGTGTCTCTCAGTATGTCCTGTATATATTTATGCTAATTGATGTAGATACCTTCATTTGATCTAGTAATTTTGACTCCCAAAAAATATCGAGCCTGCCCCAGATCCTTTATAGTGAAAGCTCTGTGTAGGGCCTCTTTTACATCCTGAAAACCTGCATCACTTTTGCTTGTTATTAGTAGATCATCTACATACATAGTTAGAGCTATGAAGTCATCTCCTGTCCCTTTCGTAAATAAGAAATGGTCTACCTCAGATTTGTTGAAACCGATTGAATGTAGCTTAGCACATAATTCCTTGTTCCATTGTCTTCCAGCCTGCTTTAACCCATAAAGACTCTTGTTTAATCAGCAAACCTGATGTTTACCAACTTTGTTATAGCCCTTAGGAGGTTTTAGGTATAACTCCTCATCTACATATCCATGCAAATAAGAGTTGTTAATGTCTAGTTGATAGATAGGCCAATCTCTGGCTGCTGCCACAACAAGGAAAATTCTGATAGTAACCATCTTTGCCACAGGGGAAAAATTATTGTGATAATCAATCCCAAATTTTTTATTGTATCCCTTAGCCACCAATCTCGCTTTGTACTTGTCCACGGTGCCATTAGGGTTATATTTAACCTTATATACCCACTTGGTGTCAATAGTTCTTCTTCCTTCTAATAATGAAGTTAGAACCCAAGTATTGTTTTCTTCTAGGGCAACAAGTTTAGTATCCATTGCAGCCTTCCATTTTTCATCATTTCTGGTTTCATTGTATGATTTGGGTTCCTAGATAACAGACACATTTGTAACAAAATTGACATAATTGTCATTAAATGCAGGTACTTGAGCCATGAAGGGAGGTGTGATTTCTGTGGAATGTGGAGGAATGGTAGGAGGAAAATTTACCGTGGGTTGAGAGATCTGACTCATGCTAGAGGGATAAGTATCTGCAGAACTTGTAGTAGCAAGAGTGATGAAGTTGTTCATCCAGAGGGGCCTGGTTTTTATATGGGTACTCCGCCAAGGTTCAGTAGGAGATATATTAGGGTCAAGTATCATTTCTGTGTTGCTGGTGTTTGGCTGGTTAGGCTCTGCGTTTGTAGGTTCTGATTGTGGTAATGGTAAATGTAGCTCATTAGTTCTCTGTAGGGTAAGATTAGTCTAATATGGGTATATGTTTTCGTGAAACTGGACATCTCTTGATATGATTGTTCGCTTATTTATGCAATCATAGATTTTGTAGGCTTTGGTTCCAGACTCATATCCAAGAAAAACACATTTAAAAGCACGTGGTCTGAATTTCTCTTTTTGTAAAACACAAACATCCAAAGGTTTTCAGATTTGAGTAATGGGGTGGTTTGTTATATAGGATCTCAAAAGGGGTTTTCCATTTTAGGATAGAGTTAGGTAAGAGGTTTATAATATGTGTAGCCATAAGAATAGATTCCCCCCCCCCCCAAAATATCTTTGGCATGTTGGACTGAAACATGAAGGCTCGAGCCACCTCAAGGATATGCTTATGTTTACACTCTACAACTCCATTTTGTTATGGAGTGTAGGCACAAGTTCTTTGGTGAATGATGTCATTTTCTTGGAAAAAATTTCTGCATGATAGATTAACAAATTCAGTCCTATTATATAACATCCCGTCCCCATATTAAGAGTTAGGACCTGAAATTTTAGTACATGTGAGCTTAAAGAGAGATTAAGGAAATGCATTTTCTTGCTCATGCATAATGTTAGCATATATGCACATAAATATTGAATGTTTGCATATAAAAAGTGGTACGTGCATTCATTGACAACTTCTGGGTATGATTGTTTTAAATATGGTTTTATTAAAAATGAGAAGTAGTGGGAGTTGAAAGAGTGATTTTGGTATGAGTTGTGGTAGTGATCTGGAAAATGTTAACTAAGTGTGCTTCGGTTTGTTAGCCTTAACTTTTTCTCTAGTTATCCAAACGAGATAATTCTTGATTTGGATTAAACTAGAAATATATGACTATATTGCTTATGAAGACATCAAATTTTAATTCTGTCTCTAAGAGTCTAAAAAATTTTATGAAGTTGAGAATTGGGTGCAGTACATTAGTAGATGAATGTAAAATTCATCTTCAGACTTTAGTGGGAAAATTTGGGATTGATCTATATAGATTTTGGCAAAGTTTCCTTCTTGAAAGTTGTAGATCTTTCTGTTATTTTTCCAACGATATATAGTATGAAATTTTTGGACATCTGAGTCAAAAGTTATGATCTTTATAAGTGGAGATACTCTGGAGAGTGTAGATAGTGATTCAGAACAAAGAAGGAAGAAAGTAAGACGATGCAAAAGTAAGAAGGAAGAAAACATCGTCTTAGCTGTTCCTGCCCATCGTCTGAGTTACTGTTCGTACCCATCGTCTTAGTTACTGTTCGTACCCATCGTCTTAGTTACTGTTCATACCCATCGTCTTAGTTACTGTTCATACCGATCGTCTTAATTACTGTTCATACCGATCGTCTTAGTTACTGTTCATACCCATCGTCTTAGTTACTGTTCATACCTATCGTCTTAGTTACTGTTCATACCCATCGTCTTAGTTACTGTTCATACCCATCCTCTTAGTTACTGTTCATACCCATCGTCTTAGTTACTGTTCATACCCATCGTCTTAGTTACTGTTCATACCCATCGTCTTAGTTACTGTTCATACCTATCATCTTAGTTACTGTTCATACCCATTGTCTTAGTTACTGTTTATACCCATCGTCTTAGTTACTGTTCATACCCATCCTCTTAGTTCCTGTTCATACCCATCGTCTTAGTTACTGTTCATACCTATCGTCTTAGTTACTGTTCATCTTCTATCTTCTGTTCCATTTTTTATCCTTCAAAAGATAGAATTTGTCTTCATAAAAGTTGTAGTTCTTAAAGTCCTCTTTCGAACCATTCAAAGAACACCTTAATCAAAAATTTCTAGAGAAAATTATGGTTGTTTCCCTGAAACAGGTTCAATATGATTAAGGGTAAAGCCAAATTGGATTCTTTTGGGCATAACTTCTTCTCTAGACACTCAAATGACTTGATTCTTAAACCATTAGACTCGTAAGACATTGCTCTACATCTCCACCAAAGATCATAGCCATCTTTAATGAAGGGAGACAGATTGAGTGAAAAATGTGGGACGGGTATAGTGAGTATGCTCTTAAGTAATATGATTAGTGTTATTCCACTGAACATACTTCAGTATTTTGATGATTTCTGGATCAGTAGAGCTCCAAATGAGATGATTTCTGATTATAGTAAACTAGAGACATGGAGCTACAAATAGTATGAAGAAATGGGAATCTAATTCAGTCTCTAAGATGTTTAAATTCCAGATAGAAGTTGTATATAGTATACTATTTTAGACAAGAGCAGTCCAAAAATGTTTGAAGTATATCTTTTGAATCACTGAACCAAATTGAAGGATTTTGGAGGCATTAGAGACTTAAGACAATGGGCACATTTTCTGGAAGAAAGTGTTATGTTAGAATGTTTAAGGGTATTATTGGCAAGACACTTAAGTATAAAAGACATAAGGCATAAATGGAAGGGCAAATGGGACAATTCTCAATCATTAAGGGC
>JANKYE010548563.1:0-11587 GCA_032467995.1 Erythroxylum dillonii
ATGATTTTTAGAAGATTGTGGTACTGTTAGGGTGACATGTGTTGGGCAGAAACTTTGATTGAGATTTTGACCCATTTAGAGGTTGAATTTGCTTCCAAATTGTTCATGAAAGTTGTAGAATATGTTCAGATCTTTCTTTTGATATAAAGCTTGGAATTTTTGGCAAAGGGAATGGGAAGATATGAGTTTTAGAAAATGTTGTATTGTTTTGAAAAATTGTGATTAGGCAGAAACTTTGATTGAATTTTTGACACCCTTAGAAGTGAAATTGGTTTTTGTATCCTTCATGAAACTTGTAGAGCTTTCTTTGCTCTTTCCATTGATACCAAATTTGCAAAAATTGGACTTCTAGATCACAAGTTATGAATGTTAGAAGAAAAGGAATTTTTAGTGTTTTTTTAAAGAAGAAGAAATTCGAAGCCAGCAGCCTCGCGATCGCGACCCTCCTCCACTATTTTGCTTATAACTTTTCCGTCCGACCTCCGATTGATCCGATTTTTGAAGCGTTAGTTTTCTAAGACATCCCTCTACCTCTCTATGTGAATTTGAAAGTTTTGGATATTTCATTGAAATGAAGGGATTAAATTGGACCGATTGATTATTTTTTGGATCATATTTTAGCAATAATTGGACCTATAGAAATCCGAATTGAGTGATTTTGGTGTCTTTGGATTTCTAAAATTTAGAGAAACTTTTTGTGATGAAAATTTATGGAATCATACTGGAAATATCACGAACATGCATTGTACACATTTTAATTCTTGCATGTGCATTATTATACATTTCTGATTGTACAATGTGTAATATATGTGAGTTTGACTAGTTATAGAGGCGCATTTGGAACGTCAATCCACAGACGTTGCCGAGACTTCCAAGCATTAGCTCGGAAGCTATTGGTGAGTGATCTAGACGGTTCTCTCAATTATTAATTGCTTATAATCCTGTGGCGAATAATAGTGGGCTTGAGATTTGTTTTTGATTATGGATTCCGGACAGAAGGTTCGATGACTGAGTATTAGAGAATTGTGACATAAAAGTGCTACTTGTATGGGAATGTGTGAACTACTTGCTTATGATGTGATAAATTGTGACACATGTATTAATTGTGATATATATACTGCTTAATTGTGACATATGCATTTCATACATGAATGCATGATCAGATAATGACAGTTGTGACCAGAGCAGCCACCAAGAGCTAAAAGCTCAATGATTGTATTTGGGCCACGAGCCCCACAGTGATTTAGAGCCTTAGGCTCAGCGATTAATGTGCCCATATTAGAACAGTTCAGGCGCTCGGTCACAACACCGTAATAAATTGGAACAGTGTCATATGAGCATTTCATATGCATTTGGTTTAATCTCTTTGATTGAGTGAAAGGCGAAATGCCTTATGCTTATGTGAAAAACGAAAGTGTTGCTTATGTGATTATATGGTATTTTTGATCAATGTGCAATTATAAAATATATTTGATATGCTTGATTGTTGCATGAATTGAGTAAACCATCGATGATGGTTACCTCACTGAGTTCGTAAACTCACCTAAAATTGCAACATATTTTTCAGGACCAAAAGTAGACTCTTAGCTCCAGAGGGACTTTTCGAGCCGTGTAGATCATTTTGGCGAGAGAAGTTATGGCTCACAGGTCAGTTAGCTGGGACTCTTGGGATGACCTAGATAAAGTTGATGTATTATCCCTGGTTGTATAGCATATTGTACTAGGTTTTTGAAGTGATGTACAGACAGTGACAAAAATGACAGATATGTAAACTTCTGGTTTTGATGAAATGAAATGAGGAAAATTTCGGTTTCAAAAAGTTCATAATTTTATTGATGTTTTATTATTATGATGCCATGTGAAGTATAGTAGTGATTGTTCGTAGCTCACTCTTATCATAGGATATGTATCGGCTACGGGCGTCCCGATGCATACCCTACGGTAAGGGGGTGCTACAGTTGAGGAGACTATTCATGTTAAGTTTGATAATAGTTCTCAACCAAGTAAGAGAGATGATACTGATAATGAAACTCTATCAGTACCCTTAATTGATAGTGAAGATGTGTCACCATCAAATACTCCTTTAGACAAAGTTGAAGATATTTCTGAAATGTTTGATCTGAAAAGGGATTGGAGATATAAGAGTTCTCATCCAGAAGAATTAATTATAGGAGAGAACTCAGAAGGTGTGAGAACTAGGTCCAAATTCAGAAGAGAAGCCAATGTTACTTTTATCTATAAAATAGAGCCTAAGAAAATTGATGAAGCTCTTCAAGATGAAGCTTGGATTTTAGCTATGCAAGAGGAGCTGTGCAAGAGGAGCTGAACCAGTTTACTAGTAATAAAGTTTGGTCTTTAGTTCCCAGACCCTCTGAAAAGTCCATCATAGGAACTATATGTGTTTTTAAGAAAAAACTAGATGAATTCGATAGAGTAAGTAGTAACAAAGCGAGATTAGTAACACAAGGCTATAATCAGTAGGAAGGAATAGACTACAATGAGACTTATGCTCCTGTAGCAAGACTAGAAGCTATTAGTATTTCGCTTACATATGCTATCTGTCATGATATAAAGCTATTTCAAATGGACGTGAAAAGTGCATTTCTGAATGGCCTTATAGATGTTAAAGTTTATGTAAAGCAACCTCCTAGTTTCGAGGATGTTAAGAAACTAGACCATGTCTATAGACTTCGTAAAGCTTTGTATGGATTGAAACAAGCTCCTTGAGCTTGGTATAATCGTCTAAGTTTTTTTTTTCTAATTGAGAATGGTTTCAGTAGAGGTCATGTAAATAAGACGTTATTTAGAAAATGCATTAAGAATGATTTCATCATAGTTTAACTTTATGTTGATGATATTATCTTTGGTACAACGTCTAAAAAGTTATGTACTAGTTTTGAGAATTTGATGAAGAATGAGTTTGAGACGAGCATGATGGGTGAATTAAAATTCTTTCTTGGGTTGCAAGTTATACAAACTGAAGAAAAGATTTTTATTCATCAACAGAAGTATATCAAGGATCTGTTGATTAAGTATGAGATGGAAAAAGTAAAACCAATGTCAACTTCTATGCATCCTTCAAACCTTTTATCTAAGGATGAATTTGGCAAGAAGGTTGATCAAACACTCTATAGAGGAATTATTGGTTCTTTACTTTACCTTACAGCAAGCAGACCTATTATTTTGTTTAGTGTTTATTTGTATGCAAGATTTCAAGCAGATCCTAGAAAGTCTCATTATATTGCTGTTAAAAGAATTTTGAGATATTTATCAGGCTCTACTGATCTTTGCTTAATGTATGAGAAAGGTAAAGATTTCAGGTTAATTAGCTACTGTGATGCTGATTACGCCGGAGATAGGATTGATAGAAAGAGTACAAGTGGCGGATGTCACTTCCTTGGCCACAACCTGGTTTCCTGGTCGAGTAAGAGGTAAAGCTCAATTGCTCTATCAATTGCAGAAGTTGAGTATATATCAGCCACAAGTTATTGCTCACAGATGTTGTGGATTAAGTACCTACTAGAAGATTATTCAATACATGAAGATCAAATCCCAATCTTCTGTGACAACACAAGTGCTATCAATATGTCAAAGAATTCAATACAACACTCGAGGGTAAAGCATATCGAAGTTAGACATCATTTCCTACGAGACTATGTTCAAAGGAAGATCGTAAGTCTACAGTTTGTTGAGACGAACTATCAATAGGCGGACATCTTCACTAAGCCATTGAGTGAAGAAAGATTCAAAGAAATCAGACGAAACGTGAACATGGTTATGTTGAGTGATCAACCGTCTGACACGTCATAACCCAAAAGGTCTTCTTATTCAAGAAGATAAAAAGTCGTAAGAGTTAATGGTAACAGAAACAGTAAGTTACAGACGGTAACTTCTCTCATAAGAATGTTTTGGAGGGAAAGCTTCTCAAAGCCTTGAGAATACCACCTACTCTAGAACACTCTTGACATACCCTGACATCGACTTTTAAAAAACTCTCAACAAAACTTTTCATTACTCTGTTTGGATATCAAACTCTCTTTGCTCACACTCTCAACTTCAGAACCAACTTCGCTTCTTTGTGAAGTACATCTGTGCGTTCAGTTCTTTGTTAACTACATAAACAAATGGGGCAATCAATGAATAGTGGAAGACTTGTTGATTTTGAGTCCTTGAAGCAGGATCAGATGGATATCGAACTGAAGATTATGTGGAAGTAATTGAAGATACCTTAGTATTAGTGGTGGATAGATTGTCGATCATAGTGACACTGAAGACAATCGAGAAGGCCATTGAGTGTCCATGTGTTGGAGTAAAGCCCACACATAAAACTAAATGGATGACGCAAGCTAGCATGGAGGAGATTCAGATTAATCGACAACTATATGGAAGTAATAACCCAAAGGAGAAGAAGGTCTCAAGTCTTGTGCCGAAGGCTAGGGTTCCACACTCATTAATCTTTCATTGTGTTCTAACTAGAACAGGATCAAGGAATCTAGTAACGACATTAGATGAGTAATGCCTATTTCATCTACTCAATTGCCAACCCATAGATCTTACATATCTTATCCTCCATTATATGGTAAAGTCGAAGAAAGACTCGATCGCCCTACCGTATAGTATGATGCTGACAAGAATCTTCAAACATTTTGGAATTCTTCTAGAAAGAGGAAACAAGATGAAGATGAATATCAAAAGCGTCATCAATTCTACAACTATTAGTAGAATGGGAGTGAAGAATCTGGAAAGAAAAGAAATAGATTCTAAGATGATAGCAAGGATTGAGGGGGAGCATGTTGTTAAGCGAAGCTTGAATGAAAAAGGAACTCCCACAAGAAAATCAAAATCTCAATCCACTGGAAGAATGTCCACAGAAGGAGTGAAGAAATCGTCAGATGATTTAATGAAAGCTAAGGCAATTTCTCAAAAAGAAGAAAGCCAGGTGTAACAGATAGAGACTCAAGTGACCCTAAAGAGAAAGGGGGAAACACTCCTTTCGGAGAAACCCAAGTAGGCAAAAAGGTCGCCTAGAGTACGAACCCTACGTCAACAAGAGGAAAAGAATGGAAAAGAGTTTACTCATGGTGGAAACTCTGAGAAAAAGGCACTACAGGCAACCAGATCTTTAGCCTCAATTTTGAAGGAAGATTCAGCAAAAGTGGCTAAAGAGACTGAAATAAAAAGGAACCTAGAATTTGAGAAAAGAAAACCTCAATCTCAACTTCAACAACAAAGTCCTAGGCTGATTGAAGAAATAAGAAGCTAAAAATCAGTCAGAAGAAGAGCACTCCAACTGTTGTTTAACAGAAGAAAAGGTCAGTTGAACACAGTTCAGTACAGGTTAATCCTTCTCAACCAATGAGAAAAGAGGATTTGAAAATGAAGATTATTGAAGAAGTTCAACCTATCAGGAGTAGCAGCTCTATAATCATAAGAGAACCTCAGAAAAGGTTAGTCAAGGTACAATTTGAAACAATTTTGGTAAATAATGGTACAATGCATATGTTGAATGATGGAGAGATAAGGTTGTGTAGTGTTTTGCGGGATAAGAGATCCAAACCATACCCAACACAGATGACCAAGCAGAAGTACACTATTTTCCCAGTTACAAAAAGAATTGTGATAAAGATTGTATTTGACATTCAGCCAAGACCTTACATTGTTCGTAATAAGAAAAAGAGGAAGAAGAAAATATATCCTGAAGGGATGACGAGTGATCTGACAGAAGATAAGATTGAAGCTGAAGTGAGAAACATAGATGAGTCGTGTTTTGCAGCTCATCACAAAGGAATATATGTTTCCCACTACATCTCAAAGGCATCAGGAAGTAATTGTGGTCGTCGAATCACTGATGAAACGTCTCAGGTAGTTAGTAGAATCACAAAAGGACAGTATAGAACCATTAGAGTTGGAGATATCAGTTACAATATAGAGATTTGTGCAGCTAATCATGCACATTAGACCCTTGAGTTTTATGTCTTCAATTGGAGATGTAGTACACCTATTTAGAAAACAAGTCCTAAAACTACCCAGACCTGATGACCTTGATCTCCCTAAAAGAAATTTATCTTTCAAACCTCCTGTGTTTATAGTTATTGGACCAGATGTTATACCTTCAGATGCATATAGTACTACTATTGGTTTTGAAGTAGTACAACAAAAGAATGATGATCCCTTACTCAAATAAATTGGAGAAATTTATAATAAGGTTGATGATCTGCGTGTGTCAGTCGGTGACTTGCATAAGGAAATAGTGGATATATAACAAGACCTCAAGCCACTCCGTACTGAAATGAAGGACATGTTCTTTGAAATTATGAAGCATCTTCGGTCATGATTTTTGATCAATAACAAATAGGGGGAGAAAGGAGAAAATGAGAAAGATAGGGGAGAAAAGAAGAAGAGAAAAGAAGAAGAAGAAGAAGAAGAAGAAGAAGAAGAAGAAGAAGAAGAAGAGAAGTGTATAGAAGATAGTATAGCTTACAATTCTTTTCAATTGTATATTTTCTTATACATAATACTTAACTATCTTTCTAAAAACTATGATTATTTGTTATCATCAAAAAGGGGAAGATTGTTAAGTCAAAATGACTTCACGATTAATAATTTTGATGAAAATAAAATAATAATAATATTAGAAAGTGAGATGGAAGCTGAAACGAAAGTAAGACGAAGCGGAGAAGAAAGTAAGACGAAGTGGAGACAAAAGTAAGACGAAGCGGAAACTAAGAGGAAGGAAACTAAGACGAATCAGAAAATAAGACGAAGCAAAAGTAAGATGAAAGGAAGTAAGACGAAGCAGAAACAAACTTAGGACAAAAGCGATACAAAGACCCGATACCACGTCAGATGGATAATCAGTTTGAGTTAGCTACAGAACTCAACTGCATAACTGTTTCTTCAAAGATCAAGAAACAAGAAGAAAGAAGCGGTTGAATACGAAGCCTATAAATACGAGTCAGAGTCAAAGACTGAAAAATATTAGAGATTTTAAGAAAGCTAGTGATTTTGATAAACACTATATTCATTGTGCTAAACTCTAGAGCTATTATTCTTTGTAACAAAGCTCGCAAATATCTTTCTGTAAGAAAGAAGAAAATCTGAGAGCCTGAAGAGGCTAAGTGAGAAAAACAATACTTGCTGTAAGAGACCTGAAGAGGCCCTGTGGAAAGAATACTTGTATTTTTTAGAAGAATAGTGAAATCTTAGAAAGGATTCTGAGGACTGGACATAGCCCACAGATTGGGGTGAATCAGGATAACTGTTGTTTCAATTTCTACTCTCTAACTTTCAACTTTTAGTTTCTATTGTTTTATACAAGTACTTGAAGTTAATTGCAATACACCGTGATATTCTTACTCAATAGTTTTGAAAAAGTAAGTTTTTAAAGAAATTTGAAAAGGGCATTGTATTCATGAAAAAGGATACACAATTCAACCCCCCTTCTTGTGCATTTTGTATATCAAACATAAAGTCTATACTAACGTGTGATTTACTTCAAATAGTATCAAAGAGATCCTAATATGAATTAACTTTTATAACCTAACCTTAGAATACTGGATTAGGGAAGGTCTAAGTTATCTAGCCAGTTCCCTTGAAAAATATATCTGTATAGGCTTTTTAATAGTTAAACTTAAGTGAACAAGCTATACTAAAATTTGTATAGAAGTGTCTCGAGATGCTAATCTACCTTCATCACTAATTACTAGGAGACTCATAAAGGAGGGGAACTAACAAACTATGTAATCTAGTTAAGCTAGAACTAGAAACCTTCAACCTTAAGGGTTTGGAAGCCTATCGATAGGTTTTTTCAGACAGAAACTTATAGAGAACTTATAGAACATAAGTATGATACTCCAGAAACTATTTAAGCACAAAAGTACTACTCTTAAACAATGGAAAGAGCCTTATGAAGTTATGCCTATAGAGTTGATTATCCCTACCATCACTGAGAAGGCTAAGGTGCCAGGAAAAAGAAAAAAGGTGAAGGTGTTAGAGAAGCGCTCTAAAGGCAGTCACCTTTATCACTTATTGTACAAATCATCTTATGATTAATAAAGACATTTTTTTTCATTATTTCCATGTTCATACGTTTATAGGTTTGATGTTAATCTTAAATTGATTTAATGAAGCCCTGGATACAGAACATAGTATGGAGGAAATCATGAGAAGATTATGATAATGAGATTCCTATCATGTGTAATTATGTTAGTATCTAAACTTTCCCTAGTCATAAGAGTAATGAGATGAGATATCATTAATTTGGATAGACTAGTACATGTTATACTTCTTGATTGGATCAAGCATTAGATCTCATAAGTTGTAGACATGAGTTGCTTAGAGTTAACATGTGGATGTTTACTAAGGGTAATAAGTACATTGGATTGACCTAATATGAGAAAATCATATGGATATTCTATTCCAGTATTAATGATAGTCTCATTATAGCAATGGTGCAAGTATCCTTTGACTTGAGGTGTTCAAGGATAACTCGGATACTGATCCTATGCTTTGACTCCATTCATCGGTGTCTTTTAAGGGTTACTCATAGGATGGTGATTGGGTACAGCTTGAGGTATTTGGAGGTAATTGAGTAGCCAATAAATGATTCACCACTCTTGATGGAAGGAGATGGTACCAACAACCTCTTGTTAAGGTTATTACTTGGAAGTTTCTAGCCAGAGCAGATATGTGTCATGAAGAGAGTCTTCAATGATACATTGAGTAATGAGATCCTTAAGACAATATCTAATATTACTTGGACTAGATGTGACATAGTTAGTCTAGTAGGAGTTGTTACTTTGACAATACTCTGAACCAAGTGGGGTATAGATGATGAAAGGACTAATTGCATGGCAACATTGCATATGCAAGGGTTTGTAGTCAAACCAATAACTTTTTGGTCAATTGGGAGTCATGACATATTCTTAGATACTGCTCTTGACCTACCTGAATTGAGTGTTAATTCAAGTGGCCAACATAACCGGGAACCTAATAGGTCACACATATAAAAGATTCGAAGGATGAGTAAAATGGTCTTGAATGGTGATTCAAGATATGACAGGTGTTTCGAGATTGTATCGTTATGTGATTATGGTAGAAAATGTTGCATGAAATGTATTAGAAACAAGTGTTGTTGGCTGCCAATTCAGTCATGAACTTCATAAAATCTCCATTAATGCGTGCTATTCATAGTCATTAACTTCCCATAACTTCCATTAATGCATACTATTCATGACCATTAACTTCCCATAACTTTCCATTAATGATAGGAGTTATGGAAGGCCAAATGGTGCAGAAAATAGAGATGATTTTTGTGCATCTTGTGTAATACATAAGTGAAAGAAAGGTTCTTTCTTACATATAAACTCTTTTTCTCTCTAACTCTCACAAGAGTTATTGTCTTTGTTAGTATAAAGAAAGAATTCTAGCCATCTCCTAACGATGTTTCATCCTTCTATCTTCATGTGGATTTTCATTAGAGACGGTCTACATTGATCGTTGTGGTTTACGGCAACCCAACACTAGGAAGATAAAAAAACAAAGGAGATCGTCGGAAAGGTATGTAAGCATCTTACATTTCATGTTTATGTTTTCTATATCTATATGGATGAGTAGATCTAGTTTTTGAGGTTACGTTTTATTTTACGCTGCATATATTTGATATATATTATATATGAGATGCATGACTAATACCTTACAGTGGTATCAAAGCCATCTTGTGCCTTGTTAGATGTAGAATACATGATAAGTGAAAACTGTTTTCATGGTTGTGACAACTTAGGGTCCTGTAATGTTTTGTTTGAAATTAATTATAGAAAAATGGTTTCCATGGTTTTCTTTCACCAATCTGTTCATAAGCTATAATTGAATGATTCAGTGTGATTAAAAATATTTTTAATGTGATTACAATATTTAATTTCGGATTTACAAGAACATGCATGAAATTTGTCTTTCTGTTGGGCAAGTGATGTCTATTGTCTAAACTGATGAGGTTAGACATGCTTTTCGTAGAATTTGATTCTATAAAAATTATGTGAATATATTTGGGATGTGTTTATGTCTCTTCAATTTTTGTAGAATTATTAAAAATGTTTTAATAATTTTATCAAACAATTTTCCAGATCTAGACAATTTTCTAGAAATTATAGGATCTATTTTGTTTGATGTTTTTGTATGTTTATAATTTGGTTCCAAAACCTTAAAAATATTTTTATGTGATAAAAATGTGTTAATTTGATGTTTTATGTATTCCTTAATAATTTTTCTTGAAAAGTCATTTTCAAAAAAATTTTAGAAGTCATATTGTCATTTTTGGTGTCTTATCGATGTTTAGGTGATCATAATAATTTTTGGGTGATTCATAAATTATTTTGATCATCATGAAATGACCTAGAGATGCTTGGAATGATAATTTGACATTCTAGAAATTTTGGAAAATTATAGAAATTAATTTTGAATTAATTTTTGTAGAGCAATAGATTTTCTAGTAAGATTAGAAAATTGGCATGTATGACAAAATTGAAATTGTTTAATTTTGGACATCAAATAATTATTTTAAGGTAAATTAATTATGAATTAATATTTGGAATTAGGAATTCATATTAAATAGATTAATATTAATTCCAATTGAAATAACATAAAATAGTAATTTTAGCCAAGTTAGTAAAATGAAGGTAGTATATTTAAGTGTTGGATTAGGCTAAGATCCAACTGTTAGATTAGGCTTTCATATTAGGATCCAAAAGATGTCATAACCATAATAATATGTCTACATATATGCATTAGAGAATGCATGGTTAGGAGAATGTGTGGGCTTGCATGATGGGTCGTTATGAGTTATTTTGATTAGGTAGTCCATATTATGCTATGTAGTTATAGTAACTATATGTATATATTATATATGAGTTATATGTATAAGACCATCTAAGTTAGATGAAACCTTAGTTAAACCCCTCACTTAGAATATTAAAACTAATGTCTTCCTTTAATATGGTGAGAACCAGAGTCCTTTTAAAGTTAAGGTTATTGGGCAAGGCCAAGCCCACTTTAGACGAATATGTAAATAGGATTTTTGGAATAATGGGTCAGTTTTAACTAGAACCGCTGGTTTTTTGGGCAAACCCAAAATCAACGTGGTCAGAGGCAAAGTTGGGCAGTGTACAATAGATGTAAACGTGTCAAGAGTTGATAGCCCAATGAGTGTGCACACATTAACAGTTGATAACTCTATATTTGATAGTTGCATTGGAGATGCAATTGGTATGATCGATACCTACCAGTTGAACTAAGGTGGCTTGTTGGGCAAATCCAAGGTCATTTTTAGGGATATTAGATGTTGGATCCCGTTTCCGGAACCCAACTCTCTTGCTTACTTATAAAGCCTTGAGCTTACTCTGAATCATGAAACATGATCGTGCATATAACCTTAAAGGGTTATAATTTTTTTCCTCCTTGAATCCATAAAGACATCATCAATTCATCTTCATGCTCATAACATTCCCAAAATTTTTCTTACAATGTTTCCATGGTGTGCTCACACAATCATTCACTATGCTTGAACTCAATTCTCTTACTCGTGAACAGAATT
>JANKYE010549391.1:0-11579 GCA_032467995.1 Erythroxylum dillonii
TCCTTCTTCTTCTTCTTCCTCACACACGATACTCTCCCTCTCTTTTTCTCTTCTTTTTATCTCTTTTCTTCTATTTTCTATTCTTATCTATTTACATAAAGTCAAAAATACCCCTCCACTTAAGCCTAAAAATCCTAAACTTAAATGGTCTTCCCATAATGCCCTTATGCATTTTACAACATTTACACTTTAATTCAAACAATAAATCATTCTAACAAGAATATGTCAATTCCTACAAAATAAATAATCTTACCAAGACCTAAAAACAATTTAATCATGCTTAATAAAATAAATAAACAAGTTTGGGGTCCAACACGAAGTCTCAACACTGAAGTGTCACAGAAGAGACCGAAGTCTCGACACTGAATTGTCACAGAAGAGACCAAAGTCTCGACATCGAAGTGTCAATAACAGAAGACACCGAAGTGTCAGACACCGAAGTGTCACAGAAGCAGTTGCAGACCCTTCTAAGCATGCCTATTTACCTACAACTAAGACTTAACAGATTCAAAAGTAGAAATGTTTGAAATTCAATTCACATATCAATCAATGTTTTCATACCATGTATTCAAGCTTATCACATTCTTACAGCTTTGCAAATCATTCAATGTTCCAAATCAATAGCAAACAAAACAGTCAAAGCAAAACTATCAAAAATTACTTACTGAACTACTTACAAAATTGACCATTTAAATTACTTACTAAAGCTCCCTTTTTGCTTATTGCCTCGAAGTCCCAACAATATTTGGAAGTGGTCGCTCTATGCGTTCCTATATACAAACACATATCACTATTGTGCATGATTATGAAATTATTTATGCACATTAATGTATACTGAATATGTGTGATGCATGTTCATGACAAATTTTGGGTTTCTTATCCTTAATCTTGTCACATTATCAATCATGTGAAACCATACTAAATTTCTCAATCCAGATTTATTTCACAACCAACTTTCGGGTCCACTTTGCTCAATTATTCTCATCAGGAACGTGAGGTAATTTGATGACACTTCCTTCTAGAAGGTTGTTCTCCCAAGTCTTAAGTTTCTAATGATACCAAGATCATTCCATTTGGTTTTGTATACTGAAAGTTTTACTCAAAAGATCTCACACTGTCCTTAAGCTTCATCAAAATTCTTATCTCAACATAAAATCAGATTCTAAAATTCTTGGAGGTAGAATTAGAATTTAATCTCTTCAGAAAATTTGTCTCCCTATGTCTCTAGTACAAATCAAATTAAGAATCATCACATTCAGAGCTCTACAGGAAAACATATAAGCAAAATACCGAACTATGTTCAGTAAAATATTCTCGTTCATACTATTCCAATAGATTCCCTCAGTTTGATTTAATGAAACTTTTCCAATTCAATTCAAAAGGCTGCCCATTTTTATAGAGAGATAGTACAGTGTGTTAGGAATCTATTGGTTCAAGTCTTATATTATTTGGAGGTTGGATGACAAAGTTATGGCCAAAAGAAGCAAAGGTGTTCAGGGTGTGTCAACCCTTCGGGTGCATCATCGTTCTTAGATGGTGAACTCCCAATCATACCAATAATGTCACCGTCATGCTTAAGCAGGATGGTGACTCCCAACATACCCAGAAAAGTCATTGTAGTGCTTTTAAACCTCCAAACATAGTCTATTTCTTCCTCTCATCTCACGATCGCGACATGCCAACTTTTTCAACAACCATTTTTCCAGAAACTCAACTATAGAAACAACCATTTTTCCAGATTTCTCACTTCTAGGTTATTCAATGAACACATATAACACTTAAATTAATTCTTCTACTTCCATTTCAGCTCATCATAACTCAAACAAATAAAAAAATTCAAGATTCAGTAAAAACATAAAAAATTCGAATCTCATTCACGCAACTTCCAATTTTCTGCATTTTCTATCTTCTGTCATTTTCAACAACACAAGTACTTCAAATCATTTCATTATCACAACCTCGCCAAAAGCTACATTCCATATCATTAAACTCATTTAAGACTATTTCTACCAATACTTAACAGATTCATGCATGTACAGTGAAAACAAACTTATGCGTATTTCACACTATCATCGAAATGCTTCATACACAAATCATGCATGTATTCCTTTCTCAACCGTGAAACATCATCAAACTTATTCACAGCACCAGAAACTTAAAATTTCACTTGCCTTGCTTTTAGAAAAACCACCAACAGTGAGAGTGAAAAGCAAGGTTCGGTGTTGAGGAAAAACTAAGCAAAACCAAAGAACAAACAATGAGCTTCATCTTTCTCAACTTGTGATTACGTGTTTAATTCACTCATTGGCATATGACCCCATTGCATGTGATTGTCATTTGTAAAGAAGTGCTAAATGTCCAAATACCATTGGTCTATTTTTCTTAATATTTCAAAATTTCCAGAAAAATTCCTAAAATTCCCAAAAATTCCGAAATAACGCCAATAGTCTTCGAATGAGTTTTCCACAATTTAATTGCATTTATAAATCCATTTTACTCAAAAATGTAATTGAATGCATGCACAATTTATTTGTATGTGTCATAATTCATAAGCACATATCAACAAATACTCAATTATGTAAAGCATAAAGTGCACAGAAATTCCTAAATTTTCTAACCCCTAATATGGGGTGTTACAATTCTTCCCTCCTTAAGAAATTTTATCTTCGAAATTCATACATGATCTGAATAGTTAGGGATACTGAGCTTTCATGTTTTCTTTAGGTTCCTATGCTGCTTCCTCAAGTTCATGGTGTTGCCAGAGTACCTTTACTAAAGGTATTTTCTTATTCCTAAGTTGCCTGACTTCTCAGGCTATGATAGAATACTGAAGTAAATCACTTTTTAAATATAAAAATCACGTATAATATGTAAAATACATAAGAAGGGGGTTTGAATTGTGTAAAATTGTTCAAGATATTAATCTTTAAAAAATTCTTGATTTTCTTGACAAATTTTGGATGAAAACAATTCACTTAATTTGGTGAGTAGCGAAAATCAGTATCTATTCTTCTAACAATAAGAAAATTAAAAATATAAGAGTTAGAGAATATGATGCCGCAATTTATCCTGGTTCATCCTTAACTTTAGGCTACGTCCAGTCCTCAGAGTATGTATGAGATTTCACTATTAACCTTCAACATTACAAGTATTATTTCTGCACTTCTAGAGCCTCTTCAAGTCTCTTTCGCAAAGTATTCTTTATCTGCTTTCTTAGCCTCTTCAAGCTCTAGCCTTTCTTTCTCTCTAAAAGATATTGTTTGAGCTTCACGTTACAGATGTATTTGCTCTCTTTATCTCACTTGAGCTTTTACAATCACAATTCTTTTCTCTCTTTGTATTGTATCGTTTTGTATCGTAGAGTGGAGTGTTTTTATTTACGACTATAACTACTATTTATAGCCTAAATCTTCAACGGTCTTCTTGAGAATTCTGCTTGTCGAATCTTCTAAAAATGGTTATTAGTCGAGTCCTGTAACTAACTCCAACTAACAGATGTTTTAGTACACTTTTCAATTTCCATCGTTTTGCATAGTTTCATATGTTTCGTCTGGTGTCTTAGACTAAGCACTTCGTCTTCACACTTCACACTTCGTCTGATCCTTCTTATTTAGCTTTGACTAATTTATCGTCTTGATTTGATGATTTGTGCTACTTAAATTTATCTGAGCACTTAATAAATTCATCAAAACAAGTTCACACACTTCTATGATTATTATTATTTGACTTTCATCAAAATTAATAGAAGAAGTGGAGTTATTATTATTCTTCAACCTTAGTATATATTTCTTCAATGTTTTTAGCTAAGGCTTCTTGAACTTCTGTCTGCTTGTGACTAGCTTCATTCCATTTAATGAAACTCTTCAAGAACTCCGAATTAACAATTGCATCTTATAGTATTTCACTAAGTGGATGAGTGTGTTCAAAAATAGATTATTTTCTAGGTGAATCGTATAATTCTATGATTTTGATTGAGGGTAAATTGAAAGGCTGTTTTCCTTCAGGGATATCAAGATCATCAGGTCTGGGTAATTTGTAAATCGGTTGCCTAAGAAGGTGTAAAATGGTTTTAATTGTAGTAATGAAACCTAAGGGTTTGAAATGAATGAGTAAATGCACAAAGGTTTCTAAGTTAAAATCAATACCTTCAATTGTGATACTTTTGTACCTTCCTTACGATATTGTGCCAACTACCTTGAAACTTTTGTCTCTGGTAGATGCTCCAAAATTACTTCCTGATTCCCCCGATATGTGATGTGATACATAGACACCTATAGGTTGAGCTGCATAACATATGTCATCTATGTTCTTCACTGCCACTTGAATCTCTTCTTGTGTGAAATCACCTTCATGTCCTTCAGGAAACCTCTTCTTCTTTTCTTTTTCTTTACTTATCATAGGTGTTGAGCTTCTCGGATGTACATCTGGTACAATCTTGATTATAGTTCTGCTCGTTATTGGATAGATTGTATAAGGGTCTTTAGTAAGCTTCAATGGTTATGGTTTTGTTTTTTTATCTCGCAAAATACTGTATAGTCTTCGTTTTTCAGGACTTAGAAGATGTATCGTCTGATCATTTACTGTTATAGATTCAACTTGAACCTTAATTATCTATTTAGGAAGTTCTCTGATGATAATTGAAATTATGTTATGATCAGGTGTTGATTCTTTTATGACCTTCATCTTCAAATCTTCTTTCTTTATCGATCGAGAAGGGATATAAGGTACTAGCTGTTGTTGAACAATCTGTGTCTTTTGTGGAACATCAGACAATGAAACTTTCTTCCGAACAAGTTTAGTCTTCTTTTGTCCTTCTACTGATTTGGAAGAAAGTTGTTTTTTAGGCTTCCTCTTCTCAAATACTAACCTCCTTTTTATCTCTGTCTCTCCAGATAATTATACTGATTGAATCTAAGGGATAGAGACAATTGATTTGGTAGGCTGATGTTGTTGCTTTTACTCCTTTTTACTTTCAGATTCTCCACCAAGAATCAGAACTTTTTGCTTATTCTGTTCTTGTTGTTGTAAGGTCATTAATCTTGGTGACCTTCTTGAATTATCGGGCCTTTTTGATTGGAGTGTCTCAGCCTTCCTCTTTAAAGACACTTGTTGAACCTTGCTTTCCTTCCTTTTTGGAAATGTCTTGGCTTGTATCTGCATATTTGATGATTGTTCAACCTTTTTCTGTACTGATATTCTTCCAAACGATCAAGGTTTTGCTTGTATTTTTGACGGAACATTTTCTTTGTTGCTTCGTCTTACTAAAAGTGCCCTTTTAGACTGTGATTTTGGTGTAAAATCTACGTCCGCTTCAGCTTTAGTCTTGATCCCCATTTTGTAAATATTAGAGGCATTGATAACACTCTTAACTTTCAACTTTACTCTGTTTCCTCTATCAAGTAGGATTCCAGATTCTTTGAAGAATTGTTAACAACATGCTGTAAGGTAAAGAACTACTCTTCACGTAATAATCCTCCCTAGTCTTTATCATGTACTTCAAAATCAAGAACGGAAGATTTACCGGTTGGTGAGTGAGTAGATGAAATAAACAATGTTCATCATTCATTGTCACCAAATCCTTTGATCTTGCTCTTAGTAAGATACAATGTAGAAGAATTGAGTGAAGAACCCTAGCCTTTGGAATAAGGGTTGAAGACTTCTTGACTCCTGGATTACTAAATCCATATAGTTGTCGATTGATGTTGGCTTTGTCTATATGATTTTGAGAAATCCAAGCTGTATTGTTGAACAGTTCTGCTCCTTTATTTGGACAACCAATAGCCTTCACAACAGAATCTTGTGTGATTATTACCGACAACCCATCTACCATCGATACTAAGGTGTTGCCTACCACCTTCACATTCTTCTAGAACTCATATACTTCATTCAAATACACCGTCTCCCAGATGTTGAAGAAGTTCTTCCAGCCAACTACTTCAAGCTCAGGTTCAATATTCATCCGATTATTCTTCAAAGAAGTAAAATCAACAAGTCTACCATAAATAAGAGATTTCGACATTTTTAATCTGTAAAGGATAAACACTAAACACAGAGATGTATTTCGCTTAAAGAAGTGAGGTTAGTATAATAATTAGAAGGACATGAAATGAAATGAAACGGATTTGAAGATTTAGAACAGAGGGTTTGATCGTCTTTATTGAGAGCACTCTAAACAAGTCGGTTTCTAAGTTTTTCAAGAAAATTCTAGAGTGTAAGGTGTTGCAGATTATGAGATGATTTCCTTTTTATATACACTCTTGAAAAGTTACCGTTTGTAACATTTTTAACTGATCCTCCGGTAATCATGAAATTGAAGCTACCAAGTGAAAAATTACCGTTACTATATAATTTGAAAACTTACGACTTTTCAGCTTCTTCAGAACGAATCGTCTGGATCATGGAGTCTCAGACGAATGGTCATTTAACATTACCATATTCAGACGAATGGTCATTTATCTTCACTTAAGGATTTGGTGAAGATATTTGCCCATTGTTGATTCATCTCAACAAATTGTAGATTGATGATCCCTCTTTGTACATAGTCTTTTATAAAATGATGTCTAACTTCAATATGCTTTGCCTTAAGTGTTGTATTGGATTCTTTGAGAGATTAATAGCACTTGTGTTGTCACAGAAGATTGGAATATGATTTCTTGAATAGAATAATCCTCAAACTGATACTTAATCCATAACAACTGTGAACAACAGCTTGCAGCTGACATGTATTCAACCTCTATAATAGATAGAGCAATTGAACTTTGCCTTTTGCTTAACCAAGAAATTAGATTATGACTAAGAAAGTGACAGCCTCCACTTGTACTGTTTCTATCAATCTTATCTCCAGCATAATCAACATCACAGGAGCTAACTAACCTGAAATCTTTACCTTTCTCATACATTAAACAAAGATCAATAGTTCCTGCCAAGTATCTCAATATTCTTTTGATAGCAATATAATGAGATTCTCTAGGAATTGTTTAAAATATTGCACACAAACAGACATTAAACATTATATCAAGTCTGCTTGCAATTAGGTAAAGCAAAGAACCAATAATTCCTCTAAAAAGAGTTTGATCATTCTTCTTACCAACTTCATCTTTTGATAAGACGATTGGGGGATGCATAGGAGTTGACATTGGTTTAACATTCTCCATTTTATATTTGACTAAGAGTTCTTTGATATACTTTTGTTGATGAATAAAAATCTTTTTTTAGTCTGTCTAATTTGTAAACCAAGAAAGAACTTTAATTCACCCATTATACTCATTTTAAATTCACTTTTCATAAGACTTTTAACGTTTGAACATCACTAAAAATGATATCGTCTACATATATTTGTACAACGATAAAATCATTTTAACACTTTTCCTAAATAAGGTTTTATCTATTTGACCTCTAATAAAGTCATTTTTTAAAAAGAACTCAGACGATCATACCAAGAACGAGGTGCTTGCTTCAATCCATACAAAGCTTTATGAAGTTTATAGACATAATTTGGTTTATCAATGTCTTCAAAAATTGGGGGTTGTTTCACATAAAATTCTTCATCTATAAAACCATTCAAAAATGTACTTTTCACATCCATTTGAATTAGTTTTATACTATGAAAATTAGCATGTGCAAGCAAAATCCTAATAGCTTCTAGTCTAGCTATAGGAGCATATGTTTCATTGTAGTCTGTTCCTTCTTGTTGATTATAGCCTTGAGCTACTAATCTAGCTTTGTTACGGTTTACTTTTCTTGATTCATCTAGTTTATTGTTTAATATCTATTTGGTTCCTATAATAGACTTATTAAAAGCTTTAGGAACTAGAGACCAAACTTTAATCCTAGTAAATTGATTTAACTCCTCTTGTATGGCTAAAATCCAAGCTTCGTCTTGAAGAGCTTCATCAATTTTCTTAGGTTTTATTTTAGAAACAAATGCTACATTTGCCTCTCTTCTAAATTTAGATCTAGTTCTCACTCCTTCTGAAGTTTCTCCTATGATCAAGTTTTTTGGGTGAGAAGATTTATATTTCCATTCTTTCCTTAAGCTAATATCTTCAAAAAATTCCTTATCAGGTGGATCGTCTGATGGTGAATTGTTTGGGTTATTAACTAAAGGAGTAGATAGAGTTTCATCATCAAAATCGTCTCTTCTATCTAGATAAGAGCCATCATCAAATTTCATATGCATAGACTCTTCAACAGATTTAGAAACAAGATTATAAACTCTATAAGCTTTAGAAGTAATTGAATAACCTAGAAAAATTCCTAAATTGATCTTAGAATCAAATTTATCCAACATTTCTTTTGAATTTAAAATAGTGCATTTGCAACTAAAAGGGTGAAAGTAGGAAATATTTGGCTTTCTTCCCTTCCATAATTCATATGGAGTTTTATTTAAAATAGGTCGCAAAAATAGTCTATTTTGAATATAACAAGCTGTATTCATAGCTTCTGTCCATAAGTACTTAGGAAGATTCATTTCACATAGCGTAGTCCTTGCCATTTCCTGAATCGTCCCGTTCTTTCTTTCTACAACTCCATTTTGTTGAGGAGTTCTAAGAGCAGAGAAATTATGGAAAATTCCATTCTCTTCACAAAACATTTTGAAATTTTCATTTTCAAATTCTCCACCATGATCATTCCTAATTCTAGCAATAGACATTCCTTTTTCATTTTGTAACTTTTTGGATAAAATTTTAAAACATTTAAAAGATTCATCTTTATGTGATAAAAAAATATCCAACAAGATCTAGTAAAGTCATCAATAATTACGAGACCATACTTCTTTCCACCTAAACTTGGCATTCTGGTTAGACCAAACAAATCTATATGTAACAGCTCTAGAGGACTAGACGAAGTTACAATATTCTTAGATGAAAAGGATGTTTTAACTTGTTTTCCTTTTTGGCAACTCTCACAAAAGAAATCTTTGCTAAAACTAATATTTGGTAAACCTCTTACCAAATCATGTCTAACTAACTTGGAAATATGTTTAAAACTAACATGGCCTAGCTTTTTATGCCAAATCAGTTTTTCAGCATCTTTTGAAATAAGACATGAAATATTTTGACTTTTTAAATTGTCTAAGGTAATTTTATAGAGGTTATTTAGTCTCTTGGCGGAAAAGAATATGGAACCGTCTTTGTTTTTGACTAAACAAGAATTTTGATTAAAGGATACTTCAAAACTAGAATCACATAATTGACTTATACTAATCAGATTATGCTTTAAGCCTTCAACTAGCAGAACATTATCAATAGGCGAAAAGGAATCTTTACCAATTTTACCTATCCCAACTAGTTTGCCTTGCTGGTTGTCTCTAAAAGTTACTAATCCTCCTTGCTTATGTCGGAGGTCTATGAATATAGACCTTTTGCCCGTCATGTGTCGCGAGCAACCA
Source organism: Erythroxylum dillonii (assembly GCA_032467995.1). NCBI lineage: Eukaryota > Viridiplantae > Streptophyta > Magnoliopsida > Malpighiales > Erythroxylaceae > Erythroxylum > Erythroxylum dillonii. The sequence goes on from JANKYE010549391.1 coordinate 9,392, forward strand.
CTGTCTAAGTACCATTAATGATGGTTGCTTCTTTTGAGAAAGGAGATCTGCAGTATATATTATCTCCTTCTTAGGTACCCATATTTTCTTGGGTCCTTTGGGGTTAGTCTTACAATTTTTCTTTGAGTAATAATAAGAATATTGTTTCTTTTTCCTTTTATTGGGAACAAAATTCCTATTGTGACGAACATTAGCGTTATGAATAGTATCTCTATCCTTAAAGCCTTAATCACTTTTATCATTTAGATATCTATAACTTCCAATCATATCATTCATCCTCTTTGTACTTTCTGTAAATTTCGATAAATCTGCTAAAAGACTATTAATCCTTTATTTTAGATGATTAATTTCCTCAGATTTATCTACAGTTGCTTTCATTTTTATATTGTCTACTTGTTTCTTGAGGCAGACGTTTTCTTCTTCTAAGAATTTTGTGTTTGTCACATTTTCAACAAATTTCTTTTTTAATAATCTATATTGTTTTAAAATAACATGTGAATCTTCTAACAATTCTAAATAGGCATCCTAAAGATCATCAACGTTAGAAATTACCTCATCATCACATTCCCCTTCAGCTATTAAGCATATATTTGTTTATTCTGATGTTTCTGAGTCGGATTTAGATTTAGATGAATCAAGATCTTCCCACGTTGCCATTATGCTCTTTTTGTTTTCTTGACTTTTCTTCTGTTTTATTTTGAGCAACGGACATTCAAACTTGTAATGTCTTAGCTTATTACACTCATAGCAGACGATAGAAATTTTGTCATTCTTCGAATTGTCTTTGTTATTCTTTTTAAAAGAGAAGTCTTTATTTCCTCTTGGTTTCTTTTTCCACATCCTTCTAATATTTCTTGAAATGAAGGATAATTCATCTTCATCTTCACTTGAGTCTTGATCAGATTCACTGACATCATCATTCTTGATTTCTTCAATCTTTAATGCTTTTGAAGATGTGCTTCTATTTTTTTGCATCCTTTGATTCTTCTAGCCAGCCTTCAATGTAATAGATTTATCCCTTCTGGGTTTGTCTTCTACATCAAGCTCTACTTCATGGATTTTCAGTGAACCAAGCAATTCGTCTAGCTTCAGCTTGCTTAAATCCTTGGCCTCTTGTATTGCTGTTACTTTGGATCTCCATATTTTTGGAAGACTTCTGAGAATCTTTCTGACATGATCTTGACTTCATTGTCTGTTGGAATAAATGGTCCATTTTCAATGATATCCTATGTTGGCCCCTGATTTCTTTTGATTAAGCATGATTAGATGAATTTTGAGGTCTTGATAGATTAATTTATATTAGACTTAATTAGCATGTTAGTGTTAATTAGGTTATGTGGCATAAGAGATTAAATTGAAGTGTGTTAGAAGTGATAAGTTACATTAAGGGCATTTTGGGCATGTCACTTAAGGATGTAAGAACTTAGGCTAATAAGTAAGGGCAAGTTGGACTTTTTAGCATTAATAAGGGTATAAAAGGGAAGAAATAAGGCTTGTCTTGTATGAGAAGAGAGGGAAACGAAAATTGAAAGAAAAGAAGAGGGAGAGAGTCGTTGGTGGAGAGAAGGAAGGAGAAAAAGAAGAGCAAGTTAGGGTTTTCCATTTTCTTGGAGTTCAAGAGGGGTTTTGGGATTAATTCAAGAAGAAAAAAGCTAGAGGAAGGTTCAAGCTTCTATTTGAGTCAAGAAATCCTTTGGTTGGGTGAAGATTCAAGGTAAGTGATTTTCAATGTTTTGGATTTTTGAAGAGTTTTGGTTCAAAGAGCTTAGGAAATGGATGGGTTTAGAGATTCTAAGATTAATTTCATGCTTTGGGTTCTTTAGGTTTCCCAATTTTTGAAATCATATTGATTTGGGATTTTTTTGTGTTATTATTGAAGAAGATCAAGGGAGGCAAGAGGAGCAAGAGGAGAGGCCCATTTGAGCAAGATTTAAGCAAGGACACTAAGGTGAGTTACATTTTTATACTTGAGTTCATAATTCATAAATGTTTTTCAATTAAATGGAATTAATGACTTTTCCCAACTATCTCATAAATGAGTTTTTTATTGTTCCTTAAATGATTAAGAATTTGCCATAAGTTGTATGTGAATTTTGGGAATGAATTGCAACTGCTTTGCAAATATTGTAATTGTTGCTTTTGAATGAGTTGAAAATGGCTTTTATGATTGGTATGAGATTTTTGGTTG
>JANKYE010549598.1:0-11579 GCA_032467995.1 Erythroxylum dillonii
ATAAAGCAACATTGTCCACTGATTTTAATAATTCTTTGTACTTGCTAGAGAAGAGATTTAAGATTCAGGTCAATACTTATTATATCATTATAAAATCAATTAAATATTAAAAAATTGATGAATTTAAAATAAGATTTAACCAGACTATCCTTAATTTAAAGTTTAATTAAAAAAGACTAATAAATAAAAATTAATTAGTTTATTTTGGTTTATAAAAATTGATTAATTTATTAAAATTTATTTAATAATTAATAAACTAATCAATTTTTAACAACAAGATTATTAAAATAATAAAAGTTAAAAACTAAACTAAAAAATTGACCAATTAAAAATTTTCAGGATTAAACTGTCAGTATAACAAGACACTTTTAGCTAGATTTTTTTTGGCGATGATTTGAAAATTGTCGCTAAAAGTTAACTTTTGGCTACAATTTTCAGATTCGTGACCAAAAGTTCAACCTTTTGCCATGTTTTACTAATCAACGCAAAAGGAGCGACATTTTGCGGCGATTTAAAGATTTTGTTACCAAATGTCGAACATTTGTTGACGATTTGAAAAATTCGTTGCAAAAACATAACGTTTATCAAAGTTTTTTGAAATCATCGCCAATTGATGAACATTTGGCGAAGTTTTCTGAAATCATCGCCAAATGTTTGAACATTTTAAAAATTAAATGAAAGTCATTTTTGTTTCATTTTAAACGAAAACTCTTTATTCTTTTTCTTTTACCATAGTCTTCCTCTATTTTTTGTGCTCCCCTCATGTCTGCCATTGTCGTCGTCTTCTTCCATCGCTTGCCATTTTCATCGTCGTCGGTTGAGGTATGTATTCCATCCTTTGCACTCTAGTTTTTCTTCTAATGGTTATGTTATTGTATTTGGGTTTTGTTTTCTGTTGGTTTTTGTGTTAAGTCGTGTGTATTGTGGTTTTCTTGATAGTAAATGTGTGTTGTCATAATAATGAAGATGGTGAGATGGGTAGTGCGTCCAAAATGGGTTGATTGATGCTTTAAATCAAATATAAAGATTGTTTGAGTATTGCCTATCAAGTTTTCAATAAAAGTTATTTTAGAGATTGATATTAAATGAATCTTAGGGATGAAGTGGTCTAGTTCACTTTTTTTGTTTGGGTTTTCTATGTAGTTTGCTTCTTTGAAAGTTATTTGACAAAAAAGACTATAAAAATAACAAGAAGAAAAAGAAACCCTATGGATATAATGGATGCATGCTTATTTTCTTAAGGGAAGAAGCTTAAGGGAGGTGAATTTATAAACAAACTACTTTTTGTTCAGTGCCTTAGTTAATAGAGTCAAAGGAATCTTTAGCTAAATTATTCAAATGTAAGATAGGGAATTGGAAAAGAGCCATTTTAATTAGTTTAATTTTCTTTTTATGTTAGATGAAGTATGTTAAGGAAACATATTTTGCAGGAATTGATGCTTTATAAAGAAGTGACAAATTGTCTATTAGTTGTTTGACAAAATGTCTCCCAAACAAATTTAGGTTTTGGTTTAAAAAGAGAAGTGTCTTTCATGTAGTAACAAGCTTTTCTTTAAGTCACTCTTCATTTTAGCAGGATTGAAGATGCATTGTTTTTCTTGCAATGTCTTCTTTTATAAAACTTGATGTTTAGTTGTTTAGTCTCGCTTTAAGAGGCACTTATTCATGTTTGTGATTTCTTCCCACTTTTCTTCATATAGAAGTGTTTGAAGGTTAAAAAAAAAGCTGAATTTTCATTTTAAGTAAAAGAGTAAGGGTAAGAATCCCAATTTGCTTCATATGTTTAAGTTCAAGATGCTTCCTTCCCTATATTGCTTTTATAGTTTTCGATATTATTTTGATTCCTAACTACGGGTTTGGCATGTAATGATATTACTTAAAGTAGTGCTCTTTATTTCTAAATAGTTTGGTTGTTTCATAATCTGTATTTTCTTCCTTTTTGTGAGTTTGTGTTCATTTATGCATAGATGAAATAAATTACAGAAATTAACATGTTTTGTAGTTTTTATATATACCATTTGCAATAAATATGTTCATTCATAGACTTTTTTGTACCTTCACATTTTGTCTTATTGTTACACTCTTTTTAATAAATGAATCTTAGGAGGGGTTCTTCACCTTCGAAATTATAAAAAAAGGTGCAGCATTACGCCTTTGTAACTTTTCTATAAAAAAAAAGTTGTCTGAATACTGTCTCAGGTTTATATGTCTAGATTACATATATAAATATTAAAGAAGATGTTCTATAACTTTTCAGTAATAAGTTAACTTGTTTTCCTCATTTTCCACTTTGATGACACTTGCTTCCAGCTCATTTAGTGGCATTCTATTAATTTTGTTACAGTAATTCATTCTAGTCTTCTTTCTCTTACTTAACCTCTCTCTACTGTATGTACATGTACATATATATTAAGTATGTTTCATGCCATACATACTAACCATCCAAATATTGCGCTTCAATATTATGTGGTTTGAAGTTTCTATTTCCATCTTAATCATTCACCAATGTTAGATAATGACAGTGGTTGGATCCATGGAACTTGTTATGTAGGAAGAGGATACTTATTGTGTGCCTGGTCTTGTTAACTTTTTTTGTGATTGAATTACCTGGTCTGACTTCAAGTATGGCAATTGCAAAGCATAGAGTTACCAAGTATTTGAAAGTATGAAAATGATCCTCCAAATTCAAGTTGGATATGAAGTCATCTATGTGAAACGAGTCTTAGTCATTAATATTTGTATTTTTATTTTTTATTTTTTGTATTTTTTATTTTGTATATAAGTAATTTTGAAATTGTAATTAACATCTTGTACATTATCAAATTTAATGATATTTTATTTTTTATATACAATGTTTCTAATTTTCAATAATTTTTATTATATTTTTGTATAATAAATTATACAACAAAAAATCTATATATTACATACAATAATATGGATTAAAAATGTCACAAATAATTATAATTAATATAATATAACATTTATTTATAATGAATATTAAAAATTTGACTACATTTTATAAAATGTAACTAATAACTTTTAGCTACGTGTTGGGTTTTCTACTGCTTATCTGTTTCCTTAATCACAAAAGAACTTGACAGATTTTGTTATTTTGCAGAAATAGAAATGTAAAAAATCAGAAGACACAATTTTACTTGGTTCGATAGTCAAGAACTATCTACATCCAAGGTTCCCACTTATTAGTGGTGGAGAAATTCACTAATGCAGAGGAAAGTGAAGAACAAGATACAAAGATTGAGTGTTCTTGAACACCTGCAATATGAGCTCCTCAAACTCACCAGTACCCAAAACAGGTAGTACTCTAGCACTCTTTGCTCTCTTTTCTTCTCACTAATTTTTGCACTCTCAAAGACTGATAATACAATGAACAATTGAAGACAGAATTTTCTGTATAAAGTATGTCTCTATTCACTGATGCTTGTGTTCTGGCCTTTTATATTTGCTGGAGAAGAAGACGAATGTAGTCGGATGCTTCTGAAGTGTGTTTGACCCTTGACATGTGCATCCCACGTGATATTTAATGAATCCTCTGATACTGTGCATTTTCATGTAGTCACTGATCTGCGTACCAAGCTCTAGCTGCTGCGTTTTCATAGTTTGTTGGTTGATTTAATGTGTGTCTGCGTTTCATATATTATGAACCTGCGTATTGCTTTTGTCCTTTAAGTATGTAAAATGGCAGTGCTTCAACTTGTTGCCTTTTTTGCTCACATGGACATGTATTAATCCTTGGCTTTTGTCTTTCTACTGTAAGAGATATCGTGAACCTCTATTCTTCTTTCTTCGACAGCTCTTCAGACACGAGTACTTTTTTCTTTTGTCTTCATTCTTTCATGTATTCTTTTGATTTCTGAGTTGAGATGTTGGAGTATAAGTGATTTCTGTCACAAATTTCCCTCCTACTTTATCTTCTTTGCTCATAATCAAACAATTTGAGAGTATTAGGAAAAAACCCGAAACCCTATTTCTCCCAAAAACTTTGTGAGATCTGTCGAAATTTTTTTATAATTCATGTGGTTTCCCTTCTATTTCACCTATCTTAGCTGAAATTGAAAAAACGTTAAGCAAAAATCCCCAAATATGAAAAACCCTTAAATCCTGAAACCCTAATTTCTACCCTTTGTGAGATCTGTTGGTTCTGACTTCAGTATCATGGGATTTCCTTGATCTATCATAAGGATTTTTCTCACCTTGTATTTTTGCCAGATTGAAGGTTCCTTTGGAGATTTGATATCTGAAGAAATGCAAATGCACATCAATGTGTTTGGATCATTTATGAAGGACTGGATCCCAACTCAGGTACCATGCACTTTGACTGTCCGTATATAGTACTGGTGTTGTGACTTCTGTGTTTATTTCCTTTAAAATTCCTGATAGCCATGCTAATTATTTTACACCCTCTGTTATTGCATAATATTATGCCTTTGTGGTAGATAGACTTACCACTGATTGTTGTTGTGATTTCCAACATATTGTGTTTGCTGATAGTGTAAATATATATGCTGAGATTGACTTTCTTGTGTCTTTTTCTATTGTATAATCTGCATCCACGTAGTCATTTAGAGACAGATACTTGCATTTGTTTAGTTCTGTTTTTGTAAAACATAAACCATAGTTAACTGTTCTAGATATATATCTGAGAACATTCTTAAGCCCTTGCCAGTGTTCTAAACCTGGATTGGCCATGAACTTACTTAGGATACTTATAGCATAGGCTAGATCAGGCCTTGTGTATAGCATAAGGTACATTACACTTCCAACACCTACATCATAGGGATAGTGAGTTATGGCTTTCTTTTCTTCTTCTGTCTTAGGACACTTGTCAGAAACTATCTGCAAGTGTGAACCTAATGGAACTGAAGTAGGTTTGGCTTGCTCCATATTAAATTGGGCTAGGATCTTTCGGATGTAGTTTCTTTAGACAAGCCACAGCTTTCCTTCCCTCCTCTTTCTAATAATCTGCATTCCTAGAAGCTTCAATGCTTCTCCTAGGTTTTTCATTTCAAAATGAGAGTATAATACTGCCTTAACCTCTTGAATTTTATTCAAGTCCTTCCCTATGATGATTAGATCATCTACATAGACCAACATAAACACTGCTTTAGCCATTCCTAGATCTTTATGATATAGGCAGTAATCATATGAACTTCGGATGAAGTTCATACTAGTAGCAACCTCATGGAACTTCTTGTTCCATTGTCTAAGGGCTTGCTTGAACCCATATAAGGATTTTTGCAATAGGCAAACATGGTCCAGCTTGTTTTTGTCCTCAAAACCGATTGGTTGCTTCATATTTATGGTCTCTTCTAGCTTTCCATATAGGAAATCCGTCTTAACATCCATTTGATGGATTTCCCAATCATATAAAGTTGCTAGGACTAATATAAGCCTAATTGTCTTGAATTTAACTATTAGAGAGAATATCTCCTTGCAGTCTATCCCTTCCTTTTGCCTAAATCCCTTAGCTACAAGCCTAGCCTTATAAATCCTAGGTTTTGCTTCTATTACGCCTTCCAATTTAAATAACCATTTATTCTCAATTAATTTGGCATTGTGAGGTCTAGGGACTAAAGTCTAAGTGTTATTCTTTGTTAATGAAGAGTATTCCTTCTCACAGGTTTCTTTCCAATTTTTAGCATCTTTACTTCTCATGGCTTCATCATAGGTTTCAGGTGCCTTATTTTCTACATTTTCAGCCATGAAACATGCAAATTCAACCATATCTAATTCAGCATAACTTCGGTTACGTATGCTGATTCTTGGTTGCCTATCCCTTGTGAGTTGGTAGTCTTGAAGGTTCTCTTGAATGTCATCTGTAGGTGGGTTTAAGGCTTCTCCTTCGCCCTCAACTTTAGCCTCTTCCCTCCTTTCTTCATACTGTGTTGTGCCTTTTGGAAGCTCCATAGTTTCTGATTGTGAGCCACCATCTTCTTCAGATTCTGGTGGTACATAAAAATGGGCTGAATGATTAGATGCCCCTAAATTCTCCTGAATTTCACTATGGAAGTCAAAATTTTGTGAATTTTTGTTCAACAGAGGGAATTCATCTTTTTTAAAGATGACACCTCTGCTAATGATTGTTTTAAAGGCTCTCTTTTGTAGCAGTAGGAGCTTATAACCTTTTACACCTTCAGGATATCCTAGGAACACTCCCTTAACTGCTCTAGGCTCTAATTTCCCCTCTTTCTGATGTGCATAGGCTGTACATCCAAAGGTCCTTAGGTGTGTGAGTTTAGGTTTCTTGCCACTCCAAATTGCCTGTGGAGTCTTATAGTCATTAGCAGAAGTTGGAAGCCCATTAATTAAGTAGGTTGTTGTCTTAATAGTCTCCCTCCATAGGGAATGAGAGCAACCTGATGAGAGAAGCATGCACCTAGTCTTTTCTAGGAGGGTCCTATTTAATCTTTCAACTACTCCATTTTGCTGTGGAGTAGCTCTAATAGTCTTATGCCTAAGAATCCCATTTTTGCTACAGTATTCATCAAATTCCTTATTGCAATACTCCAGGCCATTATCAGTCCTCAGGCATTTTAATTTCCTCCCAATTTGATTCTCTATAAGAGTATGCCACCTTACGAAAGTCTCTAAAGCTTCATCCTTCCTCTTCATCTGGTAAATCCAACATTTCCTAGATTTGTCATCAATTATAGACATAAAATACACATTCCCTCCTGCTGTGGGGACTTGAGCTTTCCCCCGGAGATCACTGTGAGCATACTCCATGATCTTTGTAGCTCTCTTTGCTACCTTCTGAAATGCTAAACTGTGGTGCTTTCCTAACACACAGGATTCACAAAATTCCAACTTCTGTAGGTTTCCTTCAAGAATTAGTCCTTACCTAAAGAGATGGAGCAGGCTTTTGTTGCCTGCATGACCCAACCTAGCATGTCATTGCTTAGTTGGTTCAAGGTTCCCTATTTCTGAAATCTGATTAATTTCAGTTGTGCCTATTACATAATATAGGTCACCTCCTTCTACTCCTCTAATAATGACTCTTCCATCCCTTAGCACTTCTCTAAGTCCATCTTTAGATCTGATCTGAAAGCTCTGCTTATCAAACAAACTTTCCAAGATCAGATTTCTCCTTATTCCAGACACAAATCTAACAATGCTTAGGATCCTTCTTTTTCCATCAAACATGTTGATGGAAACACTTCCTATGCCCTCTATCCTTTGCTGCCCAGAATCTGCCATTTTAACCTTGACAGTGACTGGTTCAAATGTAGTGAACTAGTCCCTATGAGGAGTAACATGCATAGTACATCCTGAATGAAATATCCACTCTCTACTAAGGTTCTCACAGTCCTCAATTACAACCAATATTTCATCTTCACTGGAATCTTCAAGTTTTTCAACATTTCCTGAAATTCCACTTTCAATTGCCTTATCCCTCTTCTTTTTCCTACAATCCCTTGCAAAATGTCCTTCCTTATCACAGTAGAAGTATGTCTTAGCTTTACCCTTTTTCTTCTTTTCATTTTCTCCTTCCTTAGGGTGTTTCTCTTTCCCACTTCCTTTCTTCCACTTTCCTTTCTTGTTGTTTTTCTTATGAGACTTCTTCTCATGATTATTCTCTACAAACATCACTTCAACCTCTTTCTTAAATGGATTAACTTCAACTATTTCTTCCATAAAAGAATCTAAAACTCTTTTAACCATAAGTGATTCTCCACTAGCATGCTTAATTACCTTCTTGAATGCATTAAATTCAAGGGGTAAAGCCTTTAGGATTACTACAGCTTGATGTTCCTCACTTATTTTCTCATTTGTAGCTTCTAAATCTTCTACTAGCTTAAAGAAATAGTTTAGGTTATCATCTAAGGATATTGAAGTGTTCATTTTGTAGTTTGCAAAGTTGTGGAGAAGTGTCATCTTGTTAGGAAGACACTTCTTGGCATACAATTCATCAAATTTCACCCATAGCTTCTGTGTAGTGTTACAATTCTGCACTTATCTTATCACTGTTGGTGATAAGTGAAGCATTAACTTGCAATGTGCAAGTCTTTGCATTTTCTGCTTCTTAATAGGATCAGTTTCAAGATCATATTCATCATCAATTGCACCATAGCAATCATAAGATTTAAGAAGTGCTTGCATCTGCAGTTTCCAGATGGTAAAGTCTTCTTTACCAATAAAAACATCCATTTCTTTGCCTATCATGATTTCTTTAATGTAAAGAACCTTAAAGAATGCACTTACTTACTGATCTTTAATGTATCTTGATACTTTACTTACTGACTGATCTTGGCTGATTGTTTATGATTCTTTACTGACTGACCTTGAATGATTCTTGATGCTTCTTTGCTGCTTGAAGTGTCCAAGAATTGTCCCAGGAGGTCTTGATGCTCTAATACCACTTTCTGTTGGGTTGTCTACTGCTTATCTGTTTCTTTAATCACAAAAGAACTTGACAGATTTTGTTATTTTGCAGAAACAGAAATACAGAAAATAAGAAGATGCAATTTTACTTGGTTCGATAGTCAATAACTATCTACATCCAAGGTTCCCACTTGTTAGTGGTGGAGAAATTCACTAATGCAGAGGAAAGTGAAGAACAAGATACAAAGATTGAGTGTTCTTGAACACCTGCAATTTGAGCCCCTCAAACTCACTAGTACCCAAAACAGGTGGTACTCTAGCACTCTTTGCTCTCTTTTCTTCTCACTAATTTTTGCACTCTCAAAGACTGATAATATAATGAACAATTGAAGACTGAATTTTCTATATAAAGTATGTCTCTGTTCACTGATGCTTGTGTTCTGGCCTTTTATATTAGCCGGAGAAGAAGACGAATGTAGTCGGATGTTTCTGAAGTGTGTCTGACCCTTGACATGTGCATCCCACGTGATATTTAATGACTCCTCTGATGCTATGCGTTTTCATGTAGTCACTGATCTACGTACCAAGCTCTAGCTGCTACGTTTTCATAGTTTGTTGGCTGATTTAATGTGTGTCTGCGTTTCATATATTATGAACCTGCGTATTGCTTTTGTCCTTTAAGTGTGTAAAATGGCAATGCTTCAGTTTGTTTCCTTTTTTGCTCACGTGGACATGTATTAATCCTTGGCTTTTGTTTTTCTACTGTAAGAGATATCGTGAACCTCTCATCTTCTTTCTTCGACAGCCCTTCAGACACAAGCACTTTTTTCTTTTGTCTTCATTCTTTCATGTATTCTTGTGATTTCTGAGTTGAGACGTTGGAGTATAAGTGATTTTTGTCACACTACGAAAACAAAGTGCAGCAAAAAGGTTATTGGCAACAATTTAACAAAACATTGCCTATAGGTTTTAGCTGCAAAATTAAAGCATAGCAAAAAAAACTCACAAATTGTCGCCTATAGTTTTCTTTTATGAGAATTTCACAACGTTTTTGGTGATGAATGTAAATTGTTACTAATGACTATTAGCGACGATTTATCGCTAAAAGTGTCTTTTGTTGTAGTATGTCCAAATCAAATTGATTTTTTAGTTATAGATTTTTATGGCCTCAAGTTGTACGAGATCATGAAATAAGTAAAGTAATATCTTTTGAGATCTAAAAATTTATCTACTTAATTATGTAGAATGTCAAGATTCAAAGACTCGTAGAAGGAGTGCTATTACAAGTGTTGCATCATTAAGTATATTATTAAAACTTCCCACTTCTTAAAATTATTTTTATGAAATCACTTATTTCTTCTTCTGTAAAATTCGTCAGATAAAAAAATTAAAATTGAAAAATGTATTAAATAAAAAATATTGGTATTTATTATGCTAAACATTACGTAATATAACTCGATATATTACGAAAAAATTAGATATAATATAATAAAAAACGTATTCTTTTTGTTGTGTTTTGTTGATATAGAATAGTACTCAATACTAATAATCTATTATGAGTTAAATTGTTAAATTATTTAAATAATTATATCAATATAATTATATTTTTATTATTAACAATATACGATGAATTATTTTGTTTAATGAATTGTTAACAATAATACTATGAATTGGTACAAATAGAGAGTCGTTGCTTATAAGATTCTTGGGCTATAATTACTAGTTCTTGGTATGAATGTTGGATTTGAACAAAATCGTGAAAGAAGTTAATAAGGGATGCTACTATTTCTAAATATATTTGAACTTGAACTCTCATTCCATCTTCTTATTCAACATTATAAGTAAGGTGGCTCCAATGGAATTACCAAAAATTCAATTTTAGGTTTGAAGTTGTAGAGATGATGGTATCTTGTGGTATCTTGTTTTTGAAAAATTAAAATTTTTATTGAAGAGATGAGATAAGAATGAAACAAGATTCATAAGCTTCTCTTACATCCAAGAACGTTAAAAGAAACGACAATGTTTTAGAGCTAGAGAATAACCAAATGACACCGTGATAGACATTAAAACAAGTAAAAGCTTAGACAAGGACGTAAAGACAGCAGTAGCTTGCTCTTTCATACTTGTGCTTTTCTTTTGAAGGTAAAAAATCTAAACCACAAAAAAAGGATCCAAAATCTTTCGAATTAGGGTTGAGCATTCATGTGTCTCCTTCCTCTCCATGCTAATGATTGCATCCAAGTAAGGCTTCGTATCTTAATAAAATGTTTGATGTTTCTTCTGCTTTTCTTGATCAATGTTACGAATTTTCCATATTGGAGATAATACATTTATCGTGATATGCTATTTTAGTAAGTTGAGTATTTCCTTTCCACGTGTAGTTCTGTAGAATCTTCAGCTGTTAGCTATTGCTGTCAATATCTCATTGGACAATAACAACGATATATGTGGGGGAATCATTGTATTGCACAGTGATCAATAAACGTTTCCTTCTTTTTCTGTTTTACCTTTTTTGAGCTGCAAATCTCTCATGGTATCAGAGTTATCATTAACCTTTTTTTTCTACATACATTCTCTTCTTTTCCTCTTCCACCTTCGCTTCGACATGGCTAATTCTTCTTCAGAAGTCACTTCTCCAACAAACACTTTTTCCACACCACATCCCTCTCTTCTTAAGAAGATCAATCTTCTTCTTGATGATACAAATTTTCTACTTTGGAAGCAACAAATCACTTTCGTCACTCGTAGTCAAAATCTGCAACAATACCTTGATGGCACTGTTTCTATTCCTCCTCCGGCTCTTTCCAACGGTGACGAATCAGCTACTAATCCTCTCTATCTTTCCTATCTTCAACAAGATGCAGCACTTGCCTCTTGGCTACTCACTTCTATTAGTCATCATATTTTATCTACATTGGTTGGTTACTCCACCTCTGCTGACATATAGAGTACTCTACATAAGCATTTTGCTACACACTCCACACAACGTGTTATGCATCTTCACTGTCAGTTGCGTTCTCAGCGCAAGGCAAACAAGACAATGCGTAATTATCTGTCTGACATCAAATCTATTTGCGATCAGCTCTCAGGTTGTGGCGAAGTCGTGCCTGAATCGTTGCACAAGTCCACCATTTTGACCGGTCTTACCCCAGATTTCGATTCTGTCATTGCTGTTATCTCTGCAAGCCCTATCCCTCTTGATGTTGAGGCCATCTCACACATACTCCTTGACATGGAAG
>JANKYE010550217.1:0-11576 GCA_032467995.1 Erythroxylum dillonii
AGTAAACAAGGGCAGCACGTCGCGACGTTAAATAATTCACTCGTCGCGACGTGCAGACGCATACCCGGACTCCAAATAGAAATTTCTCTCACTGTACCAACCCGACCCGACTCCTTTACTTTAAAAACTTGTCAAATTAGGTTAAAGGAGTCGGCCACAATACAGAGATATCACATATATTCATTCAGTAGCCAGAGACGACTGAACACCCTCCACCTTACCGCCACCATCATTTTGCCATCTCCGATCATCATCCACTATCGCCGGACACTTCATCATCATCCCCACTGTCAGTCTCTGCAGCCATGAGTAGCATCGGGACTTCAGCAGTGATGGAGATCCTTGGAGTTATGCACGGCTGAAGGCTTCCGACCTCTTGAAGATGTAGCAATGGCTTGAGTTCACCGAGGCTTCAAAGGGGAGTAACCACATTGTCAACAATTTAATTATATTATTGTAAATCGCTGAGTTAGGGTTTACGGTAGTATAGTTAGAGATGCATGGTTAGAGTTTAAGCATGTATTGAACAATGTTTTGTGATTTGAACCTTGTTATATGTAGAACTTTGATGATTAATATATGAAGTCTGATATATGTCTTTTGGTGATTACATTAATCCTCCTTATCATCCTAGTTGTGTTTGATATAGATGATTATGCTTAATCCGATTGACCACTTGCATAACTTGTCTATTTCACACACTAAGATGCTTTTAACAAGGTTTTAAGTAATGGAGTTCATTAATTAAAATATTGTACCTAAAGAGTCCTTTAGGGTTGATCATTTGAACACTTAATGGAATACACTCCCCGATAATTTGATTTGAACTGTGATAGCCTAAGCTCGTTTTCAAGAGGACTTTATCCAACTTGATAATAGTTTGATTTTTGTTTATTACAAATTCCCAAAAATCCAAAAAGATACCTTTTACAATTTTCTTTAATTTTAGTTATTTTCTTCAATTTTGATCAACATACAAACTCCCCCTTTTTTATCAACTTTAATTGCATTTTTGACTATAGGCTAGCTTAAACCTTTTTCGTCGGTTCCGATTAAGTGAGACGACCCGAGGTTGCATTTTATACTACAATCCTTAGTATTTATTATTTTTTATTCGGTTCCTAAGGGTTGATCTTAGATCAAAACGACAGAGCTGGGATCAATGATTGGAAGCAAAATCAACAAAATAACTTATTAAATATCACGGGTTTTGTTAAATGAAGCATTTATGATGATAGTTAGAGGTTAATGACATGAAATGGTGTTTTGTGTATGTGTGTGTCGTGAATGATTAAGAGTATGTAAATTTCTTGCTTTTATTGATGAATAATGATCTATAAAGATGTTTTAGAGGTTGAATGATCATGACAAGGAGTTTTGCATATGCTAGAATGTTGGTGAAGAAATGAGCATATATATATATATATATATATATTGATGTTTTGTTTGATATACATGCTAAATAATGGGCTAGGAGTTGTTTTATGGATGATTGTTGTATATGATGAGCAAGAAACTATGGGTTATACTACATATGTTTTTAAGATGGATTGGTTATGAAAAGGATGTTTTAATAAGAATTGCAAGTTGATGAGTATAGAAATGTGTTTATGACATGTTTGTGTTAATGGATGAGTGTTGAAATGATTTGAAATGGAGTTGATAATGAGGAGTAGAGGGAGTAGAAAATGTGATCTTTGTATGAGTTATGTTAGGTGTAAAATCTGGAAAGTTTGAAAATGATGGACTGGAAAATATTTACTGAGTATGCTTCAGTATTTTAGCTATAACTTTTCCTCTAGTTATCCAAATAAGGTGATTCTTAGTTTGGATTAAACTAGAGACATATGGCTACATTTATTATGCAGACATCAAATTTAAATTCTATGTTTAGGAGTCTCAAAATTTGACATGAAATTGAGAATTAGGTATAGTACATTGTTGGATGAATGTATATGTTGTGTTTGTTTTGAAAGTATGAGAATTTGTTATATTTTGGATATTTATGATCAAGTAGGGAATATGAAATGTGTAAGGATGATGTTGAGATGAAATTGGTATACTTGAAGAAGTATCCACTTGAGATGAAATCAAATAAGTTAGAGAAGTTGGTTTAGAATAAAAGAAAAGATTAAGAGAGGTAAAAGTTTGATCGAAAATTCCTTAATTAAACCATATTGATCTAGGAATATTTTGATAAAATGGTCTTCATGAAAGTTTTAGATCATTCTTTTAGCTTTCCATTGATTTAAAGTTTTCAATTTTTGGAGTTCTTGATCAAAAGTTATGGAGGTTTGAAGAAGAGAAGGGAAAAAAATTTCTGCAAGAACGTGCAGAAAATGGTGAGAGGAAAGTCACACTCGTGCATAAGCACAACGGTGACTTTGCATGGGAAAAATTGGAAATCACCCTTGTGCTTAAGCATGACGGTGACTTTGCAGGGGAAAAATTGGAAGTCACCCTCGTGCTTAGGCACGACGGTGACTTTGCCCGAAGTAACTCACCCTGAACACCTTTGCTTCTTTTGGCCATAACTTTGTCATCCGACCCCCAAATGATTTGATTCTTGAACCAATAGACTCATAAGACATTGATCTATATCTCCAACAAAAATTATAGCTTTCTAAAATGGATTGGTTGATGAATTTAAGATGGAAATGTGACTGTGCTGAAATATGATAAATGGGATGATTTTTACTGAACATACTTCGGTAATTAGACCTTTGTAGTTATCCAAATGGAATGATTTTTGAATTATAGTAAACTAGAGACATAGGCTTACAAATCAAATGAGAAGTAGAATTGTAATTCAGTCTCTAAGATATTGAATTTCTAGATGGAAGTTGTGTATAATATACTGTTTTAGAATAGGAACGGTCTGAAAATGTTTGTGGTCTAACTTTCGGATTTCTGAACCAAATTGAATAATTTTGGTGTCATTAGAAACTTAAGGTATGGGAGAGCAATTTTATAGAAGAGAGTATGACCAAATTACATCATTTTCACTTTCTGATTGGACGTGAATAGTAGACCCAAAAGAGTGTTTTGGAAAAATCTGAAAGTAAGCTTATGAGAAATGAATTGTGATCTATGATAAATGAATTGTGATTTTAATGGTTTTAGTGAGGTATAAATCTAATTATAAATTATACTTAGATAAGAATTGATGTGGGATTGATTTTTTTATGACAATAATGGATATATACCTGGGATTTTCATTGAGCATGCATTATACATTACACATATGCATATGTGTAAAGTCGAATGTTTATATGATTGTGCAATTATTAATGTGTGTGCAACGTGCGTATTGCATAATTGTGATATGCAGGTTAAACATTCACATTCAGACGTTTCCAAATCATGGAAGCTAATGCTAATCTGAAGCGTACTGTGAGTAGACCGAGATAGTCTTACTTTATTGTTTGTTTTGTTTAAGTTATGAATTGAATGATTATGCAATGTGAATGTGTTGGTTCTAGACAATATATGTTCGAGGAGTTTGATAAATGTGAGAACATTGAAGTGTTTTTTGTATGTTAATTGGATTAAAATAAGTGTGCATAATTTTATTGTTAAATGTCGGACCACAGTCCAATGATAAATGTGTTCTGGATGTGCATTTGCATATGAATGAAAATGTGATTCTCAAGTCCGATGATATGCGAATGTGATTGAATGAGAATAAGCAAATGTGATTGATGCATTCCATTTCATGAATGCATGAAAGATAAAAGCAATTGTAACCAAATTAGCCACCGAAAAAGAGCTTAAAGCTTAGATTTGTGAAAAAAAGCCTCGAGCTTAGAAAGTGATTAAGAGTCAAAGGCTCACTATGTAAAATAAGCCCGATATCCCTAACGGATACGAGACAGTTATCAATAAGCCCGGTATCCACAATGGATATGGGAAAGTTAGACACTCAGACGCAATAAAGTAACAAATGGAAAGTGAGCCTCATGTGCACTGCATATACATGATATGAATGATTATAATGTGTTGAACGTAAAATGTGAAAGGATGGATCAAGTGTATGTGATTTAATATGATTATCAAATAAATGATGTAAATTGTGTTTTATGTGACTGAGTGAGCCATCAATGATGGTCACTCACTGAGTTCGTAAAACTCATCCAAAATTTGCAAATATTATTCAGGTTCAGATGAATACCCCGTTAGACAAACGGAAGTATACTTATGGCATTCAAGCGAGAGATAGAGGTTTGGATCAGTTGACGTCTGCATTTATACTTTCTTACTTATGTATTCCGCAATTTTTCTATAATGTGTATTTGAATATGTTTCTGCATGTAATAACTTTCCATATTGGAAAGGATTATAAATGAGAATGAATTGGAGTTTACCGTTAACAAATGTGATTTTTATGTTATGAAAGAAAAGATTTGGCTCGATTTTGATTACTGATTTCTGCACATGCTTATATTGTTAAAAAAATTGTACTGAGAGTTTGAGCGTTTGACTATTCTAGCATGCCACTCTCGTGTGGCATAGACCTGGACATCACTCAGGATGTTAGGTACGTGTCTCGAGAGGGTAAGGTGCTACAATGTTGTATTAGAGCCCATAATTAGTATCTTACATGGGCGTTTTTCAAAATACGTGTCAAGTTACATGCATTTTAGTCATGTTATAGTAGACAGTAGCAACTGATCCCTAGTCCTAGTCGCATTTACATGAAGCACACGCATGAGCATTTATTAAGAGTCTGAGTAAATAGAAATGGTCAGAAAAATGATGATATGTCAAAATGTGAGAAAATGGAAGTTTGTGGATAATTAGAAATGAGAGATAGTATATGGTTAGATATGATAGATAAGTATTTACCACAATTGTATTGGTTGATGTATTATGGAATATGATGTCAATATTATACTGTGATGGTATGCCCTTAAATGAGATACAAACGTGAATGTGTTGTCATGGACTGATTGAGGAAAATAAGGATAAAAGTAGAAGTGATGAGATTAAATTGTATAAGCCAAGTTGAAAGAAAATAAATCTTTCTATGACCTTGAAAGGTTGAACTTGGACTTAGAATGGTTGTGTGATTATCGTGATAAGAGTTTATGATTCAGTATGGAGAAAGTTAGAAATGCGTATAAGATGGGATTTTATGTATGAATGCAATTAAGAAAAAGATGATGAATCAAATGAGATGAGTTAATGCACTCAAAATGGTAGTTGAATTATTATGAAATGATGTAGCATTAGAAAAGGTAAATTCTGGAAAATTGGAGTAGAATTGATGTTAGTAAGTGTGTTAATGTGAGGAAGAAAGTGCAGGGCACAATGGTGGCCTGACAAAAAAATAAATTTTTGTCACGACCGTGGTAAGAATAAAGAGAGAAATGTTGTCTAGGATCAATTAAGATCAAAGTATCATTAGTGTAAGATATAAATTGGTAATTTGTCGGAAATAAAGCTTTGGATAGAATGGGATGACCTTGATGATACATATCTAAGCATATGTGACAATAATGGTGCCTACTACATCATTGAGTTTTGATGAATAAGACATTAGACCATGTATGAAATGATAGAAATTGATCTTATTAAGGTACTACGAGTGATCGATAAGCGATGATAACGACAGTTGACTAATAAGGATTGTATGAATAGTATCGATGATAGTAGCAAGAAATCTTCTTTCCAAGAAGAATTTCCCTGAATTAGGTTGAGTTGATCAAATGATTCAGATTAAAAACGATAAATGAAGGAACAAATTATAAATGAATACGTAATGAATCAATGGTGAATATTAGAGGTAGAATATGCTATTAAGTGTGTATGTATTTTGTTGATGTAAAGTATCCAACTATGTGATTGGTTTCTTGAATTTGAGGTGACATTAAATATAAGAAATACAAATTAGATCTGATGAATATGTTACCAACACAAGAAATTAAGTTTTCAAATAAGATGAAATGTTTGGAGAAAATAGTATGAATGAGTGGGCATTAGAATAAATCCATGTGAAAATCAGAGAAAATCAAATGAATTGAGAAAATCATTCGAGAGAAGAAGTCAATTGGGAAACTGAAAATAATATAAGAGAATACCACCTCATTGAGGAGTTAGATACTTAAAGAATTGTGAGAACAAATAATGGGCACAAAGAGTTTTGGGTTATATCTCTTGGAGTTAACAATGCCCCCAACAGTATTATGGTATTGAAGATTAAAGTGATCCAAGCAAAATTGTATCAATTAGTGACTATGATCATATAAGGTATTTTGAGTGTATTCGAAAAGTAAAGAGAATATATTGTATACTAGAGGAAAAATATGTAAATCATATGAGTGATGAATGTAAAAGAATTTTTGAGGAATTATAACACCAATGTTAATTATATCGCTTCAACTTAGATATTATGAAGTATATAACGAAGTTTCCCATTAGAGATTAAGATGCAATCTATTGCAATATTATAACGTGATTTTGTGTACACAGGGACAATTATAGCCTCATGAGCTGAATTTTGATACATGATTTAAAACTTGCTGCAATAGTAATTGGTTTGACAACTTGGAGACAATATAGGTACAGAAACATTTTGGATATCTATGAATATATAGACAAGTAAAGATTGAGCTAATTATTGAGTTTGAAAGAATTGAATACGAGACTGAGACAATGGATAAAAGCATTGAAAGATTATAATGGTACAAATGAGTGTTATCCTAGTAAGCTAGTGTGTATCTGATGCATCGAACAGAAAATTCAATAGTAGTGTATTACAAATTTGGATATTGAGGTTATCAAATCTAGTGCAATAAAAAGCATAAAATGTTGAGTTGAATTTTGGGTAAATCAAATTACTATTAGCTATTGAAATTTAAGATCAATTCCACAGGAATAGATTAACAAAGCTGAAATTGAGGATTTAGAAATTGTGAATCTTAGTGAGGAAATTGAAAATGAATATGAAGTTTTGAGTTTGAATAGGAAGAATGGTATTTTGTGATTAAAATAAGAAGAACATGTGTGCAACAAAGATGATTGATTAAAGAGATTACTAGAGAAAGCAAGTAACAACCTAAGCTAGACATCCTAGTAGGAATACACCGAAATAGTATTTAGTTGCTAAGGATGTAGAAACAAGTGACTGAATGTTTGAATTACTAATAGTATTAACTATTGGAGATATGCTTAAAGCTTATATGTTTGGAGTTCATAGGAACATGAGATCAATGTATAGTTCAAATTGACTACAGGCATAACAATCGTTATCATAGTGCTATCATCAGAATACTGTATGAGGCGTTATACGACAAAAAGAGTTATTCTACCTTACATTGAAATTATGAGGGCCTAAAATGGTTAAAAGCTAGAATAAATTCAAGATACTGTAGCGTAATGAATGAATCTGTAATAGAAATTAAGTGGCTTATGAAAGATGAATGAATTTGATGGATCAACATCAAGGTTATGGAATATAGTGAAATAGACATAAGAGTTGAATGTATAACACTAAAGAGAAGTGAATTATCAAAGGAAAGATGAAGTGTTTTTGTGAGTACCACCTTGGCAAGGTGTGCTCAGATTCGGAGAAAGGATAAGTTAAGCTGTTATGAATTGATCTGTACGAAAATTATTATAAGTTAGTGTTACTGATAAAAGATGTCCTAGATTCATAATATGTGATATGTGAATATGCTAAGAAATAATGATATAATTTAACAAAGATGTATTGTCGGCTTGCGAAGTGAAAATCTGAATTATATTGAGAAAACAGTTAAGATAATGTGATATCGGAAGCAATAATTAGAGGATTGATTGTTTACAATGAATATGGTCAATTGAAAGAAAATTATTTGAGTGATGAAGTTAAATGGGAAACGGAGTAGTAATTGAGGAAACAATACCCCTGCCTTCTTGATTAATCAGATAAGAATTTCGAGGATGAAATTTATTAAGGAGGGAAGAAATGTAACATCCCGTTCCCATACAAATAGTTAGAACCCAAAAATACGGTACATATGAGATCAATGACAGATTAAGAAAATTGCATTTTCATGCTTATGCATATTATTAGCATACGCGCACGTATATGTGAATTTTTGCACAAATTAAAATAATAATACATTCATTCATTGACAATTTTCGAGTATAATTATTTATAAATGTGAGTATACTGAGAATTGTGGTTTTTTTATATGTTGAAATTTGACTTGGAGAGTGTATATTTTGATTTAGAATTCTTAGTGAACTTTAGGAAAAATTTCTGAAAATTTGGTAATTTTTGGAGTAGGAAAAATGTCAAGTGGCAAGACAATTGATGAATAGTGGTAAAAATAAGAGTCAAAAGGCAGCGGAAATTTTTATAAACGACTTTGGGATTTAATTGACATACGTCATTGAAAATCGGGAGCAAATTGGGATGAAAATTGAAGACAAATGGACTAGTAGATTAAAAGACCAAGAAGGGACCTTAAGAGAGTGATATGTGGCAAGTGACAAGTGTCACTTGCCACACCACTTGTTTAATCTACGAAATTCTTAAATGAAAGACCCATATTTATGGTCTTTCACTTGTCTTTTACGAGACATGCTCCATTTCTCCATCTTCTTCTTCTTTTCTTCATCTTCTTCATGTGTTCTCTTCCTCACTCACGACACATTTATCATGGGTTTTGTTAAATGAAGCATTTATGATGATAATGAGAGGTTAATGACATGGTGTTTTGTGTATATTTGTGTCGTGAATAATGAAGAGTATGTAAATTTCTTGCTTTTATTGATGAATAATGATCTATAAAGATGTTTTAGAGGTTGAATGATCATGACAAGGAGTTTTGTATATGCTAGAATGTTGGTGAAGAAATGAGTATATATTGATGTTTTGTTTCATATACATGCTAAATAATGGGCTAGGTGTTGTTTTATGGATGATTGATATTGCATATGATGAGTAAGAAACTATGGGTTATGCTACATATGTTTTTAAGATGGATTGGTTTTGAAAAGGATGTTTTAATGAGAATTGTAAGTTGATGAGTATAGAAATGTGTTTATGACATGTTTGTGTTAATGGATGAGTGTTGAAATGAGTTGAAATGGAGTTGAGAATGAGGAGTAGAGGGAGTAGAAAATGTGATCTTTGTATGAGTTGTGTTAGGTGCAAAATCTGGAAAGTTTGAAAATGATGGACTGGAAAATATTTACTGAGTATGCTTCAGTATTTTAGCCATAACTTTTCCTCTAGTTATCCAAATGAGGTAATTCTTAGTTTGAATTAAAATAGAGACATATGGATACATTTATTATGCAGACATCAAATTTAAATTCTATTTTTAAGAGTCTCAAAATTTGACATGAAATTGAGAATTGGGTATAGTACATTATTGGATGAATGTATATGTTGTGTTTGTTTTGAATGTATGAGAATTTGTTATATTTTGGATATTTATGATCAAGTAGGGAATATGAAATGTGTAAGGATGATGTTGAGTTGAAATTGGTATACTTGAAGAAGTATCCACCTGAGATGAAATCAAATAAGTTAGAGAAGTTGGTTTAGAATAAAAGAAAAGATAAAGAGAGGTAAAAGTTTAATTTAAAATTCCTTGATTAAACTGTATTGATCTAGGAATATTTTGATAAAATGGTCTGCATAAAAGTTGTAGATCATTCTTTTAGCTTTCCATTGATTCAAAATTTGCAATTTTTGGAGTTCTTGATCAAAAGTTATGGAGGTTTGAAGAAGAGAAGGGAAAAAAATTTCTGCAAGAACGTGCAGAAAATGGTGAGAGGAAAGTCACCTTCGTGCATAAGCACGACAGTGACTTTGCATGGGAAAAATTGGAAGTCACCCTCATGCATAAGCACAACAGTGACTTTGCAGGGGAAAATTGGAAGTCACCCTCGTGCTTAAGCACAACGGTGACTTTGCATGGGTGAGTTAAAAGTCACTCTCGTGTATAAGCACAACGGTGACTTTGCCTAAAGTAACGGATCCTGAATACCTTTGCTTCTTTTGGCCATAACTTTGTAATCCGACCCCCAAATGATTTGATTATTGAACCAATAAACTCATAAGATATTGATCTACATCTCCACCAAAAATCATAGCTTTCTGAAATGTATTGGTTGATAAATTTAAGATGGAAATGTGACTGTGCTGAAATATGATAAATGGGATGATTTTTACTGAATATACTTCGGTAATTGGACCATATCGTGCTCTGTAGTTATCTAATTGGAATGAGTTTTGATTTTTAGTAACCTAGAGACATAGGCTTACAAATCATATGAATAAGTCAAAAAATAATTTAGTCTTTAAGATGGTCAATTTCTGGATGGAATTTGTGCATAGTATACTGTTTTAGAATAGGAACAGTCCAGAAATGTTTGGGGTCTAGCTTTTGGATTTCTGGACTAAATTGAATTATTTTGGTATTATTATAAACTTAAGAGATGATAGAGCAATTTTTTATAAGAGAGTATGACCAAATTACATCATTTTCACTTTTTGATTGAACGTGAATAGTCGATCTGAAAGAGTGTCTTGGAAAAATCTGAAAGTAAGCCTATAAGAAATGAATTGTGATTTTAGTGAGGTATAAATCAAGTATAAATTATACTTAGATGAGTCTTGATGTGGGATTGATTTTTTGATGACATTAATGGATAAATACTTGGGATTTTCATTGAGCATGCATTATACATTCCACATATGCATATGTGTAAAGTTGAATGTTTATGTGATTGTGCAATTATTAATATGTGTGCAATGTGTGTATTGCATAATTGTGATGTGCAGGTTAAACTTTCGCATTTAGACGTTTCCAAATCATATAAACTAATGCTAATCTGGAGCGTACTGTGAGTATGATTGGTTTTAGGGCATAAACCAAAAACAATATGTTATTTTACTTAGTTCAACACTGTTTTTTTACATAACTAAATGTGATTTTTGGCTCAATCTAATATGTATTAGTTGTGTGCTTGAATGCTAATTCCATTATATTTTGTTGCATTATTTTATGTTGCTCAATTCAATACGTTCTGTTGCTCGATATATATACTACATGGTATATTTCAAATTGTTTCTCGTAGGTCTTAGAACAGTTTGCTATAAGACGCATGGATGCGTTACGCAGTCAGCTTCATTTTGCACATTGTTTTTCTGTAGACAGTCATGGGATTGGTGGGGGTCTCTCTCTTTTCTGGTTGACAGATATTCAGCTTCATGTTTCCGGTTATTCTTCCAATTTTATTGATTGTGAGATTGGGTCCGATAATACACAGTGGCGCCTGACTGGCTTTTATGGCTTTCTGGAACGAACTTGGAGACGGGCTTCTTGGAACTTATTACGGGCTTTGGCCGCTAGTTGTCAGCTTCCTTGGTTATGTTGCGGGGATTTTAATGACATTGCAGCCTTGTATGAAAATTTGGGTGGTCCCCCTCGGCCTTCTCATTTAATCTCAGGTTTCCGTCACGCCTTAAGTGATGCTCATCTTTCCGATATTATGCAAGTCGGCTCCTCCTTCACTTACACCTATAGGGAAGGTTCTATTGCTTGTGTAAAGGAGAAGCTTGATAGAGCATGCTC
>JANKYE010550427.1:0-11574 GCA_032467995.1 Erythroxylum dillonii
AAATAAATATAAAAATTCATAATTAAGATAAAATTAAAATAATACGATATTATATGAACATAAATCACTTTAAAATAAATATTAAATAGTAACTATATTTTTGTTATATAACTCAAATTTGATTTGTATTTTTTTAGTTTAATTTTTAACATAGTGGAATTCATGATTGATTATGAAGATTTAAATTACATAATTTTTGAATTTAACTAATAAAACCAAATGAACCGAGTCAATTTATATGAGTTTATTTAAAGAATGACCTTATACTAGACGTAAATTTAAGCAAAAAATTAATGATGTCAGTGAAAAAGAACTCATAGATAATACTCATCGTTTCATTAATATAGAGCAGAGTTCCGGATAAGAATTTTTAGTAATTAATCATCTTAAACAAACGATAATTACCAATATTTTATACTGGAATAATCTTATCAACTCTTTAAGGGATATTTATTATTTTTGGAAAGAGATAGATGGTCCATGACTTATAAGAAAAAGACAAATTGGTAACATTACTTTAGGAATGGGGTAGCAGCAACCTAAAGTAGTAGGTTTTGGTCGGTAAGATAGAAAATGACATTTCATGCACTTGCAACCATACACTTAACATTGCCAAACTTCAATCATCACTTACTTGAACCCAAAAGAAAAAATCAAAATAGAGAAAGGAAAAAGACATGATCCACAAACAGCCACGCCAGAGAAAAACACTGACAGATACTAGTCTTTTATCTTTCATTAGGGACCATTGTTTAGATGGTCACACCTCACTTTTTGAACGGAATGGCTCTGATCACAACTTGGTGGTAGAGAGCTGCAAGTGCTGCTCCAATGAATGGTCCGACCCAGAAAATCCACTGTAACATGCAATCAGAAAATTAATGGAAGAAACTAAGAAATTTAAGAAAGTTATAGATATAGTTGAGTCAGCAATAACATACGTGATCATCCCAACCCTTGTCCTTGTTGAAGATGATGGCCGCACCAAGACTACGTGCCGGGTTGATACCTGTTCCGGTTATTGGGATGGTGGCCAAGTGCACCAAGAACACTGCGAACCCAATTGGCAACGGTGCCAGAATCTGCCGCAAAGATCATCACAAATTAACTTTCATCAGTTTGTCCTTGACGCGATAATCCATTGCAAAAGAGTAATGCATGGAATGTAAGCTTAACACATCCGAGTAATTCTATCAAAGAAATCATTCAGTTTAAAATGATTAGATAAACGTATATGGCTTACAGGAACATGAGAGTCTCTGGCACTACGCTTGGCATCGGTGGCAGAGAAGACGGTGTATACAAGAACAAAGGTACCAACAATCTCAGCGCCGAGACCATCACCTTTAGTATAACCACTGTTCACGGCGTTTGCTCCACCGCCCAACATCTCGAATTGAGCCTTCCCCTCGAATCCTTTCACAACACCAGCTCCACAAATGGCACCAAGGCACTGCATCACCATGTAGAACAAGGCCCTTGTCAACGACAATTTCCTCGCCAAGAACAGCCCGAAAGTCACAGCAGGGTTTATGTGACCACCTGAGAAAACAACACCATTAGCATTAGTACCATGGCATCACAAGTACAGTTTGCAAGCATATATGTGTTTATGAACCTGAAATTCCAGCAGTGCAGTAAACGAGGGCAAAGATCATGCCGCCAAAGGCCCAAGCAATCCCTTGAATGCCCACAGTCGAACATTTAGTTTGGGACTTGGAAACACCCATAACTGTTAAGACGGTGATGTACAGAAACAAAAAGGTGGCTATGAACTCAGCAATCCCAGCTCTGTAAAAGGACCAGGAGTACAGCTCACTGGGCTCGAACAACGGAGCTGGCGGTGGCTCTTTGTAGTCCTTGTCATCTTGACTCTGAGCCGCCGTGCCAATTGGTTGTCTTTCGGTGAACTTGTTGGCTCCCAATCTAACATCTTCTTCTTTGCTCTCCATTGCTTTGCTGTCTTTCGGTTGTTTCCTTTTTTCTTTTTCCCGAAAGAAACAAAAACCCTTGTGTTGAGTAGATAGCGTTTGAAGTGTGTGAGAGAGGTGATGGGAAGTGAAGGTGGGTTTTATAGGAAGGTGGTCGGGACTAAAATTACTCTGTGACCGACCAATCATGAACTCTAGCGGGGGTGGAAGCACCGAAAAAACGACTATATGCTGGGTGAAAGCGACATGGTGAAGGGTTTGTATCCTAGTTGGCACTTACGGAACCACACATCTAGTCTCCAACTAGCACCGCTGCACCGGCCATCTCTGAATCATGAAGCATGGATGTCAGCAGCAACCATTTCTTTAACATGAATGGCAACAGAATGTTTATGTTAATTATAATTTTGTTATCTTTAGATAATGGATCAGATAAGTCTCTCTTGGTTTTGGCTATAGACATGAAACTAACTGTTAATAACTTCTTTTTTTTTTTTTTTTTCCATCTTCAGTTCCATCTTCCATGGACCGTTGCTGTGCCAATCTGATTCATTCTAGGGCTAGGTACGTGTTTCTAAAGAACACGCTAGTTCGACTGACAGGACAGCTGATGTGCTTGGTCGGTTCGAACCAAAGGATCGATTTTAGGTATCAAATAGTTATGCTTCACATGCTTTTATTGTTCCTCTTCTACGTAGCGCAAATGCGAGACGGACAACATTAACTAAACTCACATAAATAAGAGAGTCGGCTCATTAGATTACAATTGCGGCTTACCTGAGAATAACGGATAACACTTGTTTATTATGTGGGTAAGCGAATGATGGTTTTGCTTTTGAAATAATCCTATTCCAGTGGTTTTAAATAATGAGGAGATCGATGAGCCGTCTAGGCCGGTTTGTTTGTGGACGTTATTAAAGTAGCAATTGTGCCCAGTAATCATGTTTAGTTGGAATTAACAGGATGTAGTAGTGGAGATAACATTAAAAACTATGCATTGCCACTTTTCAACTCTTTCTTTCGATGATTACTTATTTTTTAAGAAATAATTTGTTGTGATAAAATAAAACTGGCCGATTTATTATTGTTCAATTTTTTTTCTATATTTTAAATGCTAAATAACACCTTGAATCTTTAAAAAATTTTGAATATAAAATTTGCAAACACAAGAACTTAGCCATCATTTAAATGTGGTCATGCCAATGGAGGAATCATAAAAGTTTTAATAAAAAACAAAACAAGGTGATGAATATAAACATGGAATAAGTCGTAGTTGCAAAGGTTTTAAAATAAGAGAAAGGCTCTGTCGTCTCTCTAACCAGACCACAACTACTATACAAACCAGCTCCCTCATCTGCATTTCACCTTTAACATCCTAAACCCTCATTAAACCTTCTTCATCTTCATCAATTTTATAAGAAACCTTCAGCAACATCATTGCTTTCTGCATTTCTTTTTTACCCTTTATTTTCCCTCTTTCCTGAAAACTTTTGCTAGCTTAGCTTGTTTTTGTAGTTGTTATCTATCTTACACAAAATTAAAGACTGTACTACAAGATTTTTTTGGAGGATGAAGTTTAGAGAGAGAAAGTGTAGTAGAACAGGAGTAAACAGAGTATGCTTTTTTAAAGGACTCAACAATACGTTGAGATTTCTTCTGATCTTATTCAATATCGAAAAACAATGTGTAATACAACTTTTGTGAATTCACAATATTTATAACATCTCAATTTTTCCTAACTGCCATCTAACAACCAATTCAACTAACTCTTCTTGAATTCTTTAAAAACGATTCTTTACCTCGTTGCACGGCTTGCATGTATGTTGCAGGTACCTTCTTTACATATGAATTTCTGAGACATTCCTTCTACATACTCTTCCTTAGATCAGAAATTTAGCTTTTGAATTCCCACCAAGCTTCTCAACTGTTCGAATTGTGAAACATGAAATCTTTGTGTAAACAAATTAGCCATCTGCTCTTCTGTCCTTATATACTCCAACTTCACTTCACCATCTTTTTGCACATCTCTCAAATAATAGTATCTAAGCTTAAAGTGCTTAGTCCTTCTATGAAACACCGGATTCACCGAGATGGCAATGGCTGCTTGATTATCAACATACATCAACGTAGGATTTTACACAACCATTTGCAAATCTAACAGTTGCTTCCTAACCCAAATCGCTTGTTTTGTTGCTAAAGTGGCCGTAACTAGCTCAGCTTTAGCAGTTGATAATTCCACCACTTCTTGCTTCTTGGAACTCCATGAAAAACAAGCTGATCTGAGAGTGAAACAAAATCTTGTAGTGCTCTTCATGTCCTCTGAAGAACCTCCCCAATCACTATCCATAGAACATTTCAAATCGTATGTTCCGGTCTTCTTATAACACAGTACATAATCCAAGGTACCTTTGAGATACCTCAAGACTCTTTTAACAGCAGTTAGATGCAGCTTTTCGGGATTGCTCATGAATCTGGAAAGTACACTTACAGCAAATTGAACATCTGGTCTGGTAGCTGTGATGTACATGAGACATCCAATCATGCTTCTATACCTTCTGCTATCAACCTCTTCATGCTCACCATTCTGTAGCAAACTCTGTTTTGGACACATAGGAGTTGAGACAATTTTGCATTGATCCATCTAAAACCTCTTAAGCACATCACATATGTACTTCTTCTGGCTCAAAAAGATCTGTCCTTTCCTTTGATTCAACTCCATAACCAGAAAATATTTCATCAAGCCAAGATCAGTCATTCGAATGTACTCCTAAACTGAAGCTTCAAATTGTTGATTTGAACACTTGAGCTTCCAGTTAAGAGTAAATCATCTACATAAACAGAAACTACAGCTACATGGCCTCCTTCAACTCTTACGTAGAGTGTAGGTTCACTGCTGCTCCTCTGAAAACTGATTTGCAACAAAAAATTATCCATCTTCGAGCACCAACATCTTGGTGCTTGCTTTAACCGTATAAAGCTCTATTCAAGTTATATACTTTTTCTTCTTCTCCCTTGATGATGAAGCCTTCTGGCTGTTCCACAAAGATCTCTTCATGTAACTCTTCTTTCACCACTAGACATGCTTTATATCTCCTGATAGAGCCATATGGATTCATTTTGAGCTTAAACACCCACCTAAGACCAATTACCTTTCTTTTGGTTGGTCTGTCAACAAATGTCCAGGTCTTATTTTATGGATCATGTCCAACTCCTCTTGCATTGAACATTTCTATTTTGTATTATTCAAAGCCTCCTGCACATGAGAAGGTTCACATATAGCTGCATTGCTTCTTTCATAGATGTCTGCCAAGCTTCTTGTTCCTCTCACAAAAACATGGTCGAAATCTTCTTCTTGGTTCTCGTCATCATCTCCATCTTCAGAAATTTCATCATCGCTCATAGAAAGATCAGTGAAATTCATACCTGTATAGTATTTGACAGGTTGCTCACCATCTTCTGCTATTGATTCTTCTTCTGACCTCTGCCAATTCCATTGTTTATCCTCAAGGAAATGAACATCCCTACTCATCTTAACTTTGTTCAGATCAGGAAACTAGAGTCTGTACCCTTTTATAACTTTTGAATATCCCACAAAGATAGCAAGTTCACTCTTGTTGTCCAATTTTCCTCTTCTAACTTGTGGTACATAGGCTTCTGAAGATCTTGAGATTCTTGAGCTTAAGCTTCACCCCACACCACATCTCATATGGTGTTTTTCCATCAAAAACTCTGGTGTATAGCCTATTCAGCAAAAAACAGGTTGTGCGTGCAGCTTTTGCCCAAAACTTCTTAAGAAGTCCCTTCTCCTCTAGCATGCATTTCACCATCTCCATGACTGTTCTATTTCTTCTCTCCACCTCCCTATTTTGTTGAGGGGTGTAAGATGTTATCAGTTGATGCTTGATCCTATCTTCTCTACACAACAACTCGAATTTTTCTAAAGTGAACTCTTCTCTATTGTCAGTTCTTATTGACTTAATTTTCCTACTATACCGATTTTCTACCAGATTCTTAAAGTCCTTGAAGATGTCAGCAACTTCTCCCTTGCTTTTAAAAAATTAAAGCCAAGAGTATCTAGAATAATCATCAATCATTAACAAAAAATGCCTGCTACCACTCAAAGATTCTTCAGGCATTGGTCCACACACATCCATGTGAATCAATTGCAGTATTTCAGTAGCTCTCCATGATGATCTAAAAAATGGAGTCAAGCTTGCTTTCCTTTAAAGCATGTTGTACACTGAGATCCATCACCAAGCTCTACAGGAAGGTCATTAGCCATCTTCTTTCTCGCCATTTCTTTAAGACCTCTCATATGAAAATGTCTCAATCTTTTATGCCAAAGATCTGTCAACTGAACATGATTGACCATGGCAATCTGTTGAACATCTTCCATTCTCATAGAAAAGCATTTATTTTTTACTTTAACTCTGACAATCTCCTTTCCAGTTGGATCAACAATTCTACACTCATCATTTTCAAAGAACACCTTAAACCCCTTTTCAATGAGTTATGCCACACTGAGGAGATTATGGTGAATCTTAGGCACAAAGAGAACATCTAAAATTGTGTTAAGACCCACCTTAGTACAAATCTCAACTACCCCTTTTCCTTTCACTGAAATGCACTGCTCATCTCTAAGCTTGACACTTGCATGAAAGGATCTATCCAGCTGTGTAAACATACCAAGATTAGAAGACATATGACTTGTACAGCCACTGTCTATGATCCACTCTGTCGATGATGACTCCACCAGATCACAAGTAACAACAAAGAGTTGTTGTTCTTCTTCTTCTTCTTCGATGACTTGAGCTTCAGTTGAGGAATGTCCAGACTGATTCTTACAAATTGCCTCCATATGACCCTTCTGATTGCATTTTCTACAAATTACATCAGGTCTCTTCCAACATCTGTAGCCAAATTATTTGACTTACCACAATGAGAGCACGAGTTGTACTTCACATTTTTATCACTAGATTGCGTCTTAGATTGACCCTTTTGTTGATTCTGATTTTTCTATGCCTTGGAACCTCCCTTCGACCACTTCTTCTTGAACTTCTCTTGATCAACATTTTTTGTGGATGCCTTATAAGCACCGTCTGAAGTATCACCCTTCCTCATCAGATGTCTCTGCTCCTGTGCTTACAAAGCACTTACAACTCCGGCTAGTTTAATACTAGACATATCGTTCGAATTCTTCAGAGAAGTAATAGTTGCTTCATACTTCTCTGGAACCGAGATCGACAACTTCTAAACAATTCTTTCATCTTTAAATTCAACATCAAGAAGTCTGATTTGATCAGCTAGCTGGCATAATTTTTCCACATAAACCTTGACAGACTCACCATCTTTCATTTAAAGTCTATCAAACTCTCTCATAAAGTTGAGAACATTCATGTGCTTAACTCTTTCATCTCCCTGGTATTCTTCCTTCAAAAAATCCCAAATTTTCTTTTCTGAATCCATCTTCATAATCCTTGTAAAGATGGAGGGAGTTAATGCCTGATACAAGCAAGATCGGGCTCGAGCTTTCTTGTTGATCCTCTCCCTCAACCACCTCAGCTGAGGTATTGTCGCATCCTTTGCAGGCACCTCTACATTGTAATCATCTTCAGCAGGTTCTCACAGATCCTGTCCTTACATGTGCACTTCCATTTTGATTGCCTAGATTGTGTATCCTTCACCATTAAACACTAGAGGCATCAGGCCTTGAGATAAGTTCTCAGCCATCTCCAATGAACTTCTCTAAATCATAGCACTCCAAGAATAATCACCAACGTCGGATCTTCAAGAAAGCTCCTCACACAATCACACACTCACAGGTTCCTCAAGAAAGAAAAGTTTTAATACCAAATTTTAGTTGTTATCTATCTATCATACACAAAACTAAAGACTGTACTACTAGATTTTTTTGGAGGATGAAGTTTAGAGAGAGAAAGTGTAGTAAAATAGGGATGAACAAAGTATGCTTTTTTAAAAGACTCAACAACACGAAATTTCTTCTGATCTTTTTCAATATCGAAAAATAATGTGTAATACAACTTTTGTGAATTCACAGTATTTATAACATCTTAATTTTTACTAACTACCATTTAACAACCAATTCAACTAAATCTTCTTGAATTCTTTAAAAATGATTCTTTACGTTGTTGCAAGGCTTGCATGTATGCTGAAGACACCTTCTTTACGTCTGAATTTCTGGGACATTCCTTCTACAGTTTTCACAGTATGGGTATTCCTGGCAATCTTAGCAAAGCAGTTTTTTTCCTTAGCCTTACTATTCTTTTTAGTAACTATGCCCTTAATTTTCACTCTCTAACTTGCAATCTTAGCGAAGCAATTTTTTGGCCTGAGTCTAACTCCCCCTTTTAGTAACTGCACCTTTAACTTTCACGGGTTCTTTAGCTTTCCACCCTTAAACCAACAACTTTTCTACCAATGCAGACTACAAACCTAAATGATTTCCCCCATCTAGTACTCTCTAGCACTACCAAATGCCCAACACATCTCATCATCTTATTCCTTCTCCATCTCACAACCTAATCCATCCCACTTAATGTTAAGCCCCCAATTCCTTCCTTTTGATAATCACCTATCTACCCCCTAAATAGCCCTCCAGTTACCTTGTCCAAAAGTTAAAAGTAGGTTATAGGTGACCTTCCTAATATCACCTTGCACTATTTCCCACCCAAGGAGCTACATGATAGGAGTATTGCAATACCAATCCTAACTATATTAAAGGAAGGAGCTTAGAGTTAGGAAGCTACACTTGTAGATTTCCTCGTAGATCGTAGACCTACTTTCCCCCTTATCCAAAAATGGGTTTTGAACTTTTGAAAGGAAGCAGTCTCATTGAAGTTCTCCTCTTTGAGGGTAATTTCCTTTTGTTTAATATTTCCTCAAAGGTTGCAGCACTAAAGATACTTAAAGAAGGACCATAACATATCGCTTAAATTCTCCTATTTTTCCAAGTTTGGCAACCTAGAACCAAGATGGAAAATATTAAAGTGAGCAGTATTCCTTTAGGGATAAACATTCACAACATCCCACTAGAATATTGGGAGTTTAATTTATTGGCCAATTTTCTTAGGAAACCAGTATGTAGGGATGAGAACAGAACTAAGAGGAAAAGAGTTAGTTATGCTAGAATGTATGTAAGATTGGACATCTCTTATAAGCTTCCTGACCAAATTGTAATCATGAGACTGAGAGAAGACCTACTGGAGGATAATGTTAAAGTTTCATACAAGTGGAGGCCCTCTATTAAAGCTGAAAAGAAGATGTGGAAACCTATTGGAAAGATGTTTAAAAATGGAGATTATATTGACCTGATGGGACCAGAGGAGAATGATTTTAACAATTATGCAAACAATTTAGATTATTCCTTTAAACATATCCTTGTAGTAGATGATGTCACCTTTGGGACTTCTAATGCTAATGTAACACCTAAAGACCAAACCAAAGAACTATATATATAAGTTGGAGACACTACATTAGAATATCTTGCACTTGCTAGTATAGAATCAATGCAAAAGGATAAAGTAGACCTAGCTAATATGGAGTAGTTTTATACAGTTACAATAAGGAAAACATAAAGGAGCAAGAAGAATAGCTCCAAAGGTAAAATGTTTCAGTATCATTAATCATTTGGAATGTTAGTGGGCTAAATTGTATCAGTAAGCTAAATGCTTAAGAGGATTTTGTTTATAAGAAGAAGCCTTATATTTGGGGTATTTTTTTTGTCTAAGATTAGACTGGAGAATTTGGTTACTAACCATTAGCATTATGCATATGGAAGAATTATTTTATGCTATAATACTGGCTTTGTTGAGCTAGAGCTGTTGGACTCAAATGATCAAGTTATACATTTGAAGCTGTCTTATATTAATGAGAATATATTCTTCTTTGCATCTATTATCTATGGCTTTAACCTGACTTCAAAGTTCCTCATTGTGGAATAGCTTAAATATTATGAGTGCAACATACTCAGAAGAATTTTTATATGTGGAGACTTTAATTCTACTATATACAAAATCGACGCTGAAGGAAATTTTAGCTTAAGAAACTTTTTTGATGACTTCAAAAACTATGTTAAAGGTATAAGAGTGATTGATCTAAAATAAGAGGGTAACCTATTTACATAGTTCAATAAACAATCTTCCAAACTAGTTCGTAAGGAAGAAATTAGATAGGGCTTTGGTAAACTATAATTGGCTAAATGTTTTCCTTAAGAGTAAGGATGTTTTTATGGATCCTCTTAGTATGATCACACCTTAATCAAAATAGAAAGCCTTCTAAAGAATATTACTAGGCATGCTCCATTCAAGTTTAACAACTATCTAGTTGAGGTTAAAGGGTTCCAGGAAGCCAATCTAAAAGGCTTAGAACTACCTGATATTAGTACTAGACAATATATTTGTGTACAAAAATTGAAGGCAATCAAAGGGAAATTGGAAAAACTTAATGCTAG
Organism: Erythroxylum dillonii; assembly: GCA_032467995.1. NCBI lineage: Eukaryota > Viridiplantae > Streptophyta > Magnoliopsida > Malpighiales > Erythroxylaceae > Erythroxylum > Erythroxylum dillonii. Next base: position 10,402 of record JANKYE010550427.1, read on the forward strand.
AGTAGGCTTTAATAGAAAGGAAACCATGGATAAAACTAGGGAGGTCTTAACTACTAACCAAACATCAATTGTTACTCATCCTCGTGACCCTAGGTTGTTAGAAAAGAAGGAAAATAACTTAGAAAATTTCTTAAGAGCTGCCAAGAATCACTTTTGCCTAATCCAATAAAGATCTAGGATTAACTAGATTAAAAATGTGGACAAATGCATTAAGTTTTTTTTTTCATAACTCTCTAGTTATAAGGAGAAATCACAACATAATCTCTTCTATTCTTACTAAAGATGGAAGAATCCTAACAAAGCAGAGTGACTTACTAAGTGAGGCTACTAATTACTTCAAGAACTTAGTTGGTACTAGTTTAGATGCATCTCTATCCTTCAATACGATAAGCCCATTCATCAAGAAGATAATCTCACACATGGATCCCTTAAAACTAATTAAAAATATTGATGATAGAGAAATTATGGAAACAATTTTCAACTTAATGGCAACATCTGTGCCGGATGGATTAAATGATTGTTTTTACCAAAAAGGTTGGACTGGGATTGGTCTTTGAGTAAAGCAAGTTGTGTTAGAATTCTTTGCTTATGGATCCCTCCTCAAGGAAATAAATTAGACTTTCTTATGCCTAGTTCCTAAATGCTCTAACCCATCACTGTTTGGTGATTTCAAGCCTATTGCTAAAATCTTCGCTAATAGGTTTAAATAGTACTCAACTCTATAATTAGTGAAAACGAGGGGGTGCTTTATAAAGGGTAGAACTATTGGAGATAACATCCTGATTGTCCAGGAACTGTTAAAAGGCTATTCTAGGAAGAATTCCTCACCTAATTGCCTTATAAAATTGAATTTTCACAAAGCTTTTTAATTTTACTAGTTGGGATTTCCTATTTCACCAGATTAGTATCTTGGGTTTCCCTGATACTTTTATTAGCTGGATCAAAGCTTATATATCTTCCATCTCATTTAATGTTATAATGAATGGTACTCCCTAAAAAAAATTAAGGGGAAAAGGAGAATAAGGCAAGTGGACCCTTTATCCCCTACCTTTTTATTCTTTCCATAGAGGCTTTGTTTCAACTGATTAACTATAATATAGGGAAAGCTCTTAAGTTTCAAAATTAGAAAGCTTCTTTTAACCAACCTGTGTTTTATTGATGAATTGGTTTTAT
>JANKYE010551056.1:0-11571 GCA_032467995.1 Erythroxylum dillonii
ATCAAGCATCCAATATGAGCAAGTATGAGCCATCAAAGCATTAAGAAACTCCAAACAGACCAACTCCATTATCAGCCAATCAATTTGCATTTCTGCATTTACCACACCTATAAATTCAGCTGTTAAAGCAGGATTTTGCAATAGAAATGTAGGATAGGCAAATTCACAATTCTAAAAGGTTTCATTAATAATCACAACTAAAAAGCCAGAAAACAATATCACTCAAAAAAGATAATAGCAAACTCATGGCTCTCAAATGAGGAACTTCAGAATGTAAAAGTGAAATCATATACTACCACGTTAGAAGAAATGATAAATTTATACTTCATATATTAAATCTTGCACAAGATTCACCTTCTGGCTTCCTCATCTCGCATTTTGGCATCAAACTCTTTGCTGGGAGGATACTTTGGCAAGCTTGAAGGGTCACAAGGAAGTGGTTTTGATAAAAGGAACTGAAACAACAAACCAAAGCAAGTTAGATATTCATCAAAAGTACAATAATACGGGGAAATGAAGCAAACAGAATCAGTATAAAAAGTGGAAACCGCAAATGGCCGTACTGATAATATTGCTGCTGATATCTAGCGTAGCCCAAAATAGACAACTCAATAAAGGCCACAGTACACAATCTTCAGAGAATAGTAATGACCACCTTAAAGATATGCAACCTAAAAACAGATCAGAAAACTACTAGTTGACTATAGACCTTCACAGACTCCTATTCCAGAGAAAACTTTGACAGAAACCTCAACTCAATTCCCTTGAGAACAAAGTAAAAGCCACATTGGCAATGAAAATCATTGGATGAAGATTCAAAACTGCACATAATAAACGCTGTTCTAGCATCTTTTCAAGGATTCATTAAAAATATCTGTCATCAGGAATATTGTGAATAGATTGTAATCCAATGTACGCCAATATCATCATTTTCCACCATCAATTATCACAGAAGCAAGTTACAGGCAGAAAAGCAGTCATTTAAATGCATTCAAACATATGAAGACATGTAAGAACCTCACTTTACAACCATAAGCCTGGTCGTTGTGACAAGCAAGGCAATTGGAATTTCATATCCAGATGAAATATGGATTGCAACAATACCAGAACGAAACAATGATACTAACAAAAAGCTCAAGGAACTAGTGGCTAAGATCTGATAAAAACTAAATTGATGCTAATAAAAAGATCTCCAAAGCCAAGAATAATAAGCAAAAGAAAAACGCAATTTAGAGAAATTAGACTCAATGGAAAAAGCAGTACCTAGTTCTAAAAGTTAACAAATACAATAACCTGAAAATATCAAGCCGCAGAGTTAACTAATAGTGGACAGGCAATATTTCAGTGGCAGCAAAAGCCTAAGAGAACATCAAAAGTTGAACAAGGACAAAAGCTTAAGAGAATCAAGCTGCGGCATTAACCAATGCATGTACAGGAAAAAATTGAATCAAGGACAACGGTAAGACCAACTAAGTTAGATTTGTAAATATGATAAAACAATTTGGGAAGAAAAAGAATAAAATAAAAGGAATAATTATGGGATGTGAAAGTATGTGAGAAAATCAGTACTGACTGAACAATTGCCCAAAGAATATCAGACAAGAACTCACCACCATCTGATATAAATGAAAGGGAACTAGGCAAGTAGCATGGTAAACTAAGTTCATCTATAATTTGTACCTCACTCATAAGGGCAGAAGAAGCAGTTCCACGATCTGCAGGATCGATGGAGAGTAGTGTCTCCATAAGTGCTAAAGCTGGTGCAGGGAATTCCTTAAATGTTTCAGCAACACAGCGTCTATAAGGTTGTTGAGGCTTAAAGATGGTAGCATGAGGCAACTTTGATTTCCTCCAATAGTCCTCAGATGGTGAGCCACAAAGTTTGAATATTTTATGCAATTGCTCTACCTACAAAGGGAGCAACATGACTATTTATAACAACAAAATGGAACCAGACTAATTTCACATGAAAATCTGAAACATAGCCAAGGACAGAAACTAACACAACATGATATAATTTTCAAAGTCAGCCTTCCAAACTTTTATTCTTTTAGGCATCTTTCTTGGTCGAAACTGTTTGACTACATGTCATCATCATGCCATGTTTCGTGAAGGACTGGGTATTACCTAAAAGGCCTTCTTTCACGTCATTATGACTACAAGTTTCACTAATAATTGTATCCTATAATCAACATGCATGCACCAATGTTCCTTAGCAGCAAGAAGCATTCCTTGATTTTTACCAAGGTGTACTATAAAATTTCTTGCTGCTAAGGAAAAAAGCTAAGATTACTAAAGAGCTCGGCCAGATATGGGGAATTTCGATGAATTAGCATGTAACAGATACCTTGTAAGTAAAAGGATGGGAAGCTCCTGCTGTCTGTATTTTTTTAATTGTCCATGCTAAATAAGATGAACAAATCAGTCACTCCTTGTACATTTTAAGGCTTTGCCTTCGTTTGGTATATAATTCTTTAATTTCCAAAAAAAAAAAAGCATGCACCAATGAGAACTTAAACAAGGATGATGCTAAGTTATCAAGGATTTCCTTTCAGGTTTCCTTTTACTTTTCTTGGTATGGTAGCAAAAGGTACCAATACCTACACATTTTCTTCTTCTATTTTCTCCACTTGCGAATGGCCATGGGTTCAAGCAACAAAGAACATGGCGTAATCAGTTCTACATTACTTTTTGATTTCAATCATTTTTAATGCTAACCTAGTAGTTAGGGACTTGGTAAACAAACAGCCCTTTTTGCAAGCAGAACTGTAACAGTAACAATGATGTTCAAGAAACAACCAAGCTGAATCAAATAAAGTACTTAGAAACAATAACATTATATACTACTACTCTACTACACTAGACATGTCACTTAATCTGCTCTTTCTACCCCAGAAGCATTTATAATTTGTCCAAACCACAAAACAATGCCTTCACAAAAAGAGATCTTTTATTAGTATGGTCAGTTCACCAATTCAAGATTGGAAGGGCATGCACAACAAGACTTAACACTGAGAAAATTGCAGTTGAAACAAACAAGTTAATAGCATGCACTATCTTGTCCATGTAAGCAACGCCAATTGCTATACTCAGACAAAGTTTGCACCTCGCAACGAGTCATATAGGGTGGAAATTGTTGTGAATAACAATTAGTACTATATAATGAACAGACTGTCTCATAGAAAATAATGTATTTTGTTTGCAAAAGAAGGACACCTCAGTTCTTCCAGGCATAATAGGCTTCCCGGCATAGAGTTCAGCAAGTATGCATCCAGTACTCCATAAATCAACAGCAGGCCCATAGTAGATGGCTCCTAGTAGAAGTTCCGGAGGACGGTACCAAAGGGTCACAACACGGCTTGTCAATTGCTGAGTATGAGTAGGGTCATAAAAACTTGCTAGACCAAAATCTGCAATTTTCAAGATTCCATTGTTGTCAATCAACAAGTTAGATCCCTTTATATCACGGTGTAAAACACCACGTCTATGGCAATGCTCAAGTCCCAATAGAAGTTGTTGCATGTAACATTTGACCTGCCAAGAAACATAGACAATAAAGAAATGTTCTAAGTTAAAAAGCATGAAAAGTGCATGATATGTACTCATACCAAACAATAAGTGCTTCTTAAATGTCATTTTTCCACCCAAAACATTTTTAATGAAGAACATGTAATATTGTTTGGTGCTATTCATATGGAACATAATTGGACAGTTAAAAGCTAACGGGCAAGTAACCAAATCTAAAACAGTTTCATGTTGCGCATATACCTGTGGTTCTGTAAACTTTAAACCAGGATTTGAGGCAAGCCCAGCCAAATCATGCTCCATGTACTCAAAGACAAGGTACAAGCTACAAGACATCCTTGATGTGACTAAACCTTCTAGTTTTATTACATTAGGGTGGTCAAGCCTGCGCAAAATATGAATTTCTCGAGCCATGAAGCGCACACTTTCTGGTTCCAAGTTATCAAACCTTACCTTCTTTAAAGCAACAATCTTCTTTTGGTCAAGGTCACGAGCCCTATACACATTACTGTAGGTTCCTTGACCAATCTGCAATCAAAGGAAGCTTGTCAAGGGGTGAACTGAAAGTAGACCAATATGTAATGTTCAATTCAATAAGCATAGCCAGTGAAGAAAAAAGGAACATTGTATGAACACAGTTTTTGACACAAGTGCCTGAACAGAGTGGGTAAAACACCTAGTGGTTCAGCAATATAGAGAAAGACAGCTCATGTATCATTTCTCTTCAAGAAAAAATTATATGTTAATTAACATAAGATATGCCAAATTTTATGAGTTAAATTATCTTAGTCAAAACAAGGAAAAATATTTCCTTCCAAAATAAAAATTCTCCGAAACAATCAAATCTCATGCACATGTAAGCAAAGCAGGTAGTAAATAGAATCAGTAAATACCAGAAATAAAGATCATATCAGGCATTTTGATATTGCAATTTCAACGCATAATTTTGGAAACCGATAATCTTCATTTCTTTAGAAATAAAGATGAACTATATCACTGGTTATATACCAAAAGAAAAGAATAAAACCACAAGAAAAAAGGACGCAGAAGCTACAGAGTACATTTTGAAACCTTAAACATCATTTCTTGTTTAACCGATTCTCTCAAAATTAAATATTTGTCTCTACAAGATATAAAATGAATCGTTTATTCCTTCTTCTGGGACGTCCTTCACTAAAACAAAGCTCTCAAAGAATTATTTAGGACTCACTAAATTTAAAACTAATGTTTGCTCTCATGTTAATGCTAAAGACAGACTAGCCAAGTAGATAGTGATGTGAGGCATGTCCGTGTCAACACAGAACTCTCATTTAGATCCTAACTGATATAATCAGGTGTAAAAAGACCATATACAGATATATATGTGCACATAGTAATCAATAAATGTTTAGAAATGAAATCAACAGCAGTTGTTAGCTATGCAATGACAAAGCATGATAAAATGGCAGTTTGCAGGACAAGTATTATTTACAAGGGACCCAAGTTAATTTCACAAGAAAATCAGGACAAAGCAAAGCATACTTTATCCAGTTTCTCAAAAGAATCAGCACGTCGCGGGACCCATCCTTTAATTGCTTCTCCAGCCACTGTAGCTAGCCAGGAAGGCCACCCTGCTGCAACCTGCTCCCCTTCGGTGGCTTTTGGTACACTGCCTATTCCCGGATGTGAAGTAGGAACGGACTCCATATGTTCCCTCCTCCTATCAATATATTCAACTCCAGGCAATCTAGCTGATCCATTTGCTGGCTTCTCAATTAACATTGTCCGCCCATCATTGTTGTCGTATCGATCCTTAGCCCTATATACTTCTTCCCTCCGTGAAGAGGTGGTCCTTGAAGCCCTCAAGTCCGAAACGGCCTTGGCAGATAGTCGTTCCCTAGGACTGTCTTTACTGTCCTCAATGGCCGAGGGCTTACAACAAATGCAACCCATCACCCAGCAAAGCCACCTCCCACACCAACCTCTTTTACAATCAATAATTAATTTTCAAAGATCCCATTTTTTATACTCTTGATCGAGTCCCATTTCTTCACAAAATATCCCACTATGAAAATGTGGAAAAGTTTGAAAGCTAAAACTTTGTGAATCTCTTTTTACTTTTCTAACACTCCCAAGATGAACGTTCACAAACAAGGTCCAAAATCACATCTCTCCTTTAATCCTCAAGGAAGAATAAATTCTCTGAACCAGCATAGCATCACCTTCACAACTGCAGCAACCAACAAAATAAAACCAAGATTTCTAGGATAATTAAGATATACCATACATACCTTGAAAAAAGTGCATGAGTTTCAACAGATTCAACATCTAATCTTGAAACCCATGCAACAACTGACACTTAAACTGAAACCCCAAGATTAGGGGTTTTGGAGAAATGGATAAAATGAGGAAGAGGAAGAGAGAGTAGAGATCTAGGGCAGAGAAGAGAGTGCGTGTTCATGGGCAGAGAGGAGCGAATAATAGCAGGAGTCAGTTACAGTGGTACAAAATAAAAATAAAAATAAAAATAAGGTCATTTTTAATTAAAATATAATAGTGGGAAGTCATCCCAACCCAAAGACATTCTTGTTTCGTGTTGACTTGACGGAAAGGGTTTATTTTCTTTGGGCAAGGCAAATAAATAGCAATTACTAAACATGAATGCTTGCTTTCCTATGAAATTAATTAAGTGCTGGTCACCTTCTACTGAGTTGAGTATGATATGAATACATACATACGTGCCATCCCTCACTTCAATCCACCGAGCTGGATACTTAAAAACGACGTAGAAATATGGCATATGATCCAATAATGTCTTTAAACCAACCTTTTTAAGATCTATTAGCTTTAAGTGTATTCAACGCAATTGGTGTTAGAAAAAGAAGAAAAGATTTAACGGCGGCGACTTTGGTCAAAGCATTACCATAATAATAATAATAATATACAACCAATAATAACGAGCAGATGATGAGGAAACTTATGGCCGTGTCTTCTCTGATTGAGACAAGTTATTGTTTTTCAATATGGAGAAAAATAGAATATTATTTTAATTGCTTTTGCTTAACAACACGTAGAATATAGAATGGCGTTAATATCGTCGCAATGTCTTCTTTTTTTTTCTTTGATAATAAATACATAAAATAATTTAGTACTAAAAAATGAATATTAAAAATGGGAGAATTAGAAAAGGACTAATGAAGGGTGGGGACAGAGGTTGCGAAATGGATCAGTCCCACCGTCCTCCGCAACCGCAACTTGTATTCCCCATTCAATGTTTTCACCAAGTAATTAATCCTTAAGTTCTCAACCAACAATAAAAGTAAACACTCTCTTTTATTACATTGGTCCACTGCCCCCCTTTTTTTTTCTTCCTCAAACCTAAGCTCAAACTTTTTAACTTTAACAGAATTAACCGTTATAAAACAGGCTCAATTTTACTTTTCATTCTCGTTATTTCTTCCATAACAAAAAGAAGAATCCAGAAAAATCTTTATTTTTACTTCTTACTTATAAAAATGATTGCATAGATTTTTTTAGTTTTTATACTCTTCTTAAATTCAAATATAGATTTTTTTTTTTAGTTTGGCCATTTAAAAACAACATCTTTCTTAATTAGTTGAGACTAAGATTATGTACTATTAAACATCTTCAAACAACTAAATATTGTTATTGTTATCTCTTCATCTTCCTTAAATTCAAATATAGCAGGAAATTTTACACGATCTTCTTTATTATACAAAATCTTCTTCACAAGTTTAACACACACACAAAATCGTTCAGGAGGTGTACAAAATGGATTTAAAAAACACCTCATTCTTCTTCTTACCAAAAATGAGCTTTCTATAATTGACTAATAATGTACTTCTTAAAATCAGTGGTTGCTTTTTTCCTTTGTGAACGTGGCGATGACCTCTCGTGTACACCTCTCTTCCACTGACCCTCACCCTGCCAAAAAGAACAGGTCCCCTGATAAGCCACCAGATCTAACCCCTCTTGTGATCCCACTAGGTCCATCTCTCCAGCGCTCTGGGCACTCTGGTCCCCCCTTGCCGTCGTGGAAGGATAAAGTTCTTACTCGCGAACAAGCTAAGGAACGTGATTACAAAGCTCAAGACAGGATCCCAGTTGATCTCATCACAACGGGCATTGTGAAAAAGGATTTCAAGAATAGTAATCAACTCTTGCCGGTCTTCAACGTTGACCCAGCATATATGGCTAAACTCGAGCTTCTGTGACGACAATCTATCGTGGTTAAACTTTTGGGTCGATCAATCTCCTTCAGGGTCCTCTACACCAAAATTGAGCAAAATTGGTCACCGGTTGGGGGCTTTGATGTCCTTGATCTTGGACATTATTATTTCTTGGTTAAATTTGATATATGTGCTAATTTTGAAAGGTCCTGGGAGGAGGTCCTTGGGTCATTTTTTACCATTATCTCTCTGTTTGACCATGGACCCCAAATTTTTCAATAGCTCATTCCACGGTAGACTCCACATTGGTTTGGGCTCGTTTTTCTGATGTCTCGGTTCAATACGATGATGAAGGCTTATTGATGGCATTAACGTCTAGGATTGGATGTTCGATCAAAGTTGACAGGAACACTACTCTTGCAAATCGGGGCCGCTTTGCTAGGGTTTGCATGGAGGTTGATTTGGATAAACCCCTTATCGGCCAGTTGGAGATTGATGGAAGATCATATCACGTTGAATATGAAGGGCTCCATACAATTTGCTTTAAATGTGGACGATATGGGCACAAGGACAACACATGTCCTACTACGTTGGATGTTGATCAGACTAAAGTTGATTCCTTCCCCGAAACAACCATGGCGAGGTCCGATAATTGCCATGATGTAGGACACACTCTTGGAGGCGGTGATCAGGCTCACGTTCCTGGTTTTGGCTCCTGGATGGTGGTGGAAAAAAAACATCGATGACCAAGCTGCTCTAAATAGGGAGATTCTACTCTAACCTCGTACGCCATAATGCTAATCGATTTTCTCGTTTAATTGAAGACTTTTTTATAACTGATGCTATGCAGGACCCCGCTGATTTGGGACACGATAATGAGGACTAGCCTACATTCACCTTTCACGTTGGATCCACAAGTGGGGTTAAAAAGGCAAGCCGAGCTCACAAAAAATAGCCTACTAATACTAATCACAAGAACTCTGCTAGAATCACCCAGGAGACTAGAACTTTGGGTGGACAACCTGCTGAAACTCACATTTCACCGACTGGCATTGAGCTTCACACTTGCCAAAATGTGGCAACATCCTCCAAAACTCCTCCATTGGCTTCCCCTACCCATCTCCCTTCCGACGAGAACTTAGTATAAAAGATGGCTTCCCAATTTCATCAGGCTTTTCAAACTACCCCCTTGCCTTCTGGTCTTGTGATCTCTACTGCAGTTATCCATAATGATTCTAACCAACAGCAACCTCATGGCATTCATCTTTATGATCCCCCTGATCTTGGACCGACCGTTCAGTAGCCACTTATTAATATTGTCCGTGATTCTTCCGTGTCCATGACCAATGATGGTGTGGATGAAACACCTTCTACCAATGGCGAGGATGTGGATATGGTACCTAGTACCATCGTTTAAGTTGACAAATCTCTGTCCTATCTTTTCATAAAAATTTACAAGTGTTTCTGATGCATAATCTCAATATTTTAGCTTGGAACTGCCAAGGAGCGGTCAATGCCAAATTTGCTTGCTGTGTTAAAAAAATTGCTCGGGGCTATAAACCTGATATATGATTATTGTGGAACCGCATATCTTAGGTGCTAAAGCAGACAAGATATCCCAGTCTCTTGGCTTTGATAATATCGTTCGTATGGACTTTGTTGGCTTTTCAGGAGGTATTTGGTGTCTGTGGCACGATGTATCACTTCGCCTACAGCTCTTGGTCTCTTATAGACAATTTATCCATTTCCTTGTTTAGGATGGCAAGAACAATTTATGCACCTCACAGATGTGTATCCTAGTCCTCAAGCCTCTAGGAGAGAGATTTTCTGGACGAAGATGTTCCGTCTTCATAAGATCATTGATCGTCCATGGCTGCTCATAAGGGACTTTAATGATTATGCTTGTCCTAATGAAAAGAAGGGCGGGTTGTTCTCTACAAGAAGAGCCGATATTTTTACGCAAAATTTAGACCGCTGTGGATTGATGGATCTTGGGTTTAAAGGCGCACCTTTCACGTAACAAAAACAACATAATGGTATATTTTCTACTTTTGCCTACCTTGATAGAGCCCTGGGAACTCCTAATTGGTAGTTACTTTTCCCATAAGCATCTCTTCATCACTTGCCTCGAACCCATTCTGATCATAATCCTATCCTTTTACGATTAACTGGTTCTGCCTATTACTTCAAGACCCTTTCATTTTCAAGTTGCTTGGACTTTTCATACAAATTTTCATCATGTGGTCGAAAAGTCTTGGCATAGAGATCACTCTTCTTTGTCCGAGTCTCTAAATAGTGTGATGGAAGCTGCCCTGCGATTTAACAAGGAAATTTTTTGCAACATTTTTCAGCGTAAGAAGAGGATTTTGGCGCTCCTAGAGGGTGTGTAAAAGTTCCTTGTTGTTCGGTAATCAGAATTTCTAGTTAGCTTGGAAAGGGAACTGTTTACTAAATATAATGCTATTTTACATCAAGAAGAGGTCTTTTGGTACCAGAAATCTAAAGTTATGTGGTTGCAGTAAGGGGATAGGAATACTCGATTCTTTCATGCCACAAATATTTGTCGCAGTAAAAAAATAGGATAGAGCATTTACGTAACCATGGTGGCTCTTAGCTTGTGGATGAGTCATCTATCCAAGTTGAGGATGGCTCTTGGCTTATGGATGAGTCATCTATCCAGGCTGAGGTATTACATTTTTTCCAGAATTTATTTTGTTCTATTGATGATATTCAAATGCCTTTTTCTCATATGCCTAGACAACCGACACTATCGAAGGATGATATTCAAAATCTCTTAGCGCCCATCTCTAAAGAGGAGGTGTTTGCAGCTGTGAACTTTATGCAATCTTATAAAACCCCTAGTCCAGATGGCTTTCAACCAGTTTTTTATACGAAATTTTGGTATGTCGTTAGGGATTTTGTCTATAATATGGTGAATCAAGCCTTTCTTACTGGTACCTATCCAATGGAGCTTGCTGAAACTTTAGTGGTTCTTATCCCTAAAGAAAATAATCCAACCTCTATGAATCAGTTCAGGCCTATCAGCTTGTGTAACGTTAGTTTTAAAATTTTCACTAAAGTTCTTGTTCACAAAATCAAACCAATGTTGGACTATATTGTTAGTCTGACGCATGGTGCTTTTATTCCTAGGAGAACAATAGCGGAGCATATTATACTTGCTAAAGAAGTGGGGCATGCCATTCGTAGAACTAAAAGGAAAGAGGGTTATTTTGTTATGAAGATTGATTTAGTCAAAGCATATGATAGAGTGGATTGGTGATTCTTGCGATAAACTCTAATTGATTTTGGCTTTCCTCAATTTTATGTATCCCTTATTATGTTCTGTGTTACAAACTCACGGTTGTCTATAATTTGGAATGGTTCTAGGTTATCGGCTTTCTACCCTTAAAGGGGTCTACGTCAGGGTGACCCACTGTCTCCGTACTTATTTGTACTTTGTATGGAAAAGTTGTCCTTGCTTATATCCAGTAAAGTGATGTCTAATGAATGGAGGCCTATTATGATTTCAGGAACGAGCCCCTCTATATCCCACTTATTTTTCGCCGATGATGTTCTCTTATTTTCTCATGCTTCTAAAAGAGATTTTCGAATTTTTCTAACCATTATGCTTTTGTTCTTGTTCTGGTATGGCAATTAATGCATAGAAGTCCAGGACGTTCTTATCGCCTAGTATCCCTCACAAATATAAGGACTCTCTTCGTCGGCAGTTTAACCTCAAATTCACTAAGGATTTAGTATAACATCTCACCCTCAACGGGAAGGGTAGTATGGTAATTTAACATAGGATGAGAGTGATTGGGATTAATTAGGATTGTTCATGCATACTGGTATTTGTGAATAGTGAAATTTTGCACAA
>JANKYE010552841.1:0-11559 GCA_032467995.1 Erythroxylum dillonii
ATATTTAACAACTCAATTGTACCCGAAAATGTCAAAGAATGCATGTACAATCATATAAATGTGCAAAAATGTGCATGTCGCAATTAATTATGCATGATGTGCATTTCTCTAATTTCTCAAAAATTCTCATAATTCACAATTCTAGCCCTAACATGGGTAACGGGATGTTACAAAGAATAACCTACCCAAGAGCAAGAGGAAGGGAACAATTGAGTTTGGATTTTCAAGAGTTATAATGTGGGTAATTTATTTATAGTTATTGTGTAATATGAGCAAAATGCCTTGTATGTATATTGCGTGCTAAAATGACTTGCTTTTAAATGTTGTGATGTGGAAATTGCATTATGATGTATGACATTTAATAAAACTGAATTGTGTGTATCATTATGTTATGCCTTGGAATTGTATTATAGCATTTTGAATAAAAGGAAAGAAGAACAAGCATGAGAATATGAATTTGTGATTGATTGAATTGAGCATGAGATTTGATTGTGTTTGGGAGAGAGAGGAACTACTTCATAGTCACGCGCACGTCGACATAAAGCCTTCTCCCAGCTGCCTGCTTATGACATATGAGATCCAAAAAGTGGACTTGTTTCATTCACAGTGTAAACTTCTGTTTCTTCGTTTTGTTCCACGAAACCCTCGAGTCATTTAGCTGTGCTTTTGCATTTTGACATGTTAAGTTATTATGCAAATTGTGTGTTATGCTTGGATGATAAATTACATCAAATATGTTTAATGTGATGATGTATTCAATTATGAGTTGTGAATGTTAAACTTACATCGTTAGATCAAGATAAGATGAATATGCTTATTTGAATAGATGCTGTATGTTTGATTGTGTGGCTCGTTGCCAATGGCTATAAATGTATTAGCCACTAAGTTGTGTAGCTTAAACCATAATTTTCCCTCCTCAGGTGCAGATCGAGAAGATCAGTGACCCTTGCAAGGCATTCAAAACTCCAAGATAATAATCTTTTGTATTAAGTTAGTAACTAATTTGGATAGCTTTATAGACATATCAAACATGAGCATCTTTTGTATTTTATATTAGGTTTGATGTGTATGTTGATATATAAGTAAAGCTTGTTCAAACATTCATTGTGTTTAGAAATGAGAATGAGAGCTTGAGAAGTTCCTCTTTGTATGATTATGTTATTTTTAAAGTTTGAGTATGATGGATGTGCATGTTCTTCTTTTGTTGAGATTACCAATTGTCCCTTATATTAGAATAGCATGTTGGAGTTGGAAAGATTGTATGTGATGAAACCTTTGGAGCTGAGATTCATGCGTTAATGAGATGTATTTAGTAGGTGAATGGATATGAAGTGGTTTTGCACTAAAAGGGTTTAATTTGGGAAGATTATTAGTGAATATGGTGTTATAATGGATGTTGGAAGCCTTGGAGAGGCCTTAGAGGGGTTTGGGAACCTCCAATGTCTGTTAGATAGACATTAGGTCTATTAAACATACCTTGTCAGGCCAAAAAAGGCCCATAGCCCAGTCCATGTCCGTTATATGGACCTTTTCGGGTCTGGAAAGCACCCTAGGCCCGACAATGTTCGTTAAACAGACATTCACAGGATAGCTATAGTAATTAGTAATTTTGACCCTTTTAGACATAGAATCTCACTGCAAGTTCTCATGGAAGTTGTAGATCTTCAAGTCCTCTTTCAAACCATCTAAAAACGACATCAATCTGACATCGGTAGCAAAAGATATGGCAATTGCAGCAAGACAGGTACAAAGTGATTAAGAACATAAACATGTTGGATTCTTTTGGCCATAACTCCATCATCTGACCTCTAAATGAAGTGATTCTTGAAGCAATCGATTCCTAACATGTTTCTCTACCTTTCCAAAAAAATCAATAGCCTTTGGTATTGAATTCAAAAAGATTAATGGAAAGGAAATTAGGGTTCATTGAAATAACCCTACAAGGAAACCTGCTCTTGCTTTTTGAGTCTGGATAGTTGGGCTCCAGGAATAAGGTCCAACATTGTGGGCTCCGAGAACGGGAACATCTTGTGCTATCAGAGTTTAGGCTTTAAAGAGTCCTAGGCTTAGAATATGTTGTGCTATGCATTATTATGTTATGTGATAAATTGTTTGCATTGTGAATTAATTATTTACATTAAGTGACATGCATATTATACATACATATAGGAAATGGGATTTTAAAAAAAATGTCAGCTAATTGTTAGTGTTTCTATTGAAGGAGTGAAATAAGGAGTTTTGCAAGGATCGGTTGCACCTGACCCTCCACCAAGAGAGGAGGGCATGGATGAGTCTAGAGCCCCAAGAGATGCTTAGGCTTCTGTAGGGAACAGTAGAGGGCCCTCTCGATCACAGACTCAGGAGTCACCTGTTTCACAGAAGCAAGTGCCTTCTTTGGATCTGAGATTGTTTCAAGCATTCACTTAGGCCTTTGTCCAGGCTATAGGTCAGATGTCGCAATCTTCTGCTTTAGCCCCAAAGAAGAAGGGGAAGTAGTTCGACAAGCTGAGGAAGTACCACTGATCCTAAAGAAGCTGAGACATGGCTGAGAAAGACGGAGCGAATATTAGAGCAGATGGATTGTGACGATGACGAGAAGGTTGAATATGCTGCAAGTTTGCTACAAAGGGATTCTCTACATTAGTGGAAGAGTGTTCCGGGAAATCAGATGAAGCCACCGGTGTTGGCATGGAAGGACTTCCTAATTGTTTATAAGAAGAAGTATTTGTATGAAGTGTACATTCAACAGAAGCAAAGAGAATTTTTGAGATGACAGTGGGCAAATATGAGCGTCGATTTACACAATTATTCTGATATGCAACTGAGTTAATGATGAGAGAAGCAGCTAGGTGCCAAAGGTTTAAAGCAGGACTGCACTTGGTCATCAGAGAAAAAGTGGTGGCACAAAATTTCTGTGACTTCTAACAGCTGGTTGAAGCAACATTGAGAGTGGAAAATGTAGAGAACATTAAGAGTGTGGTGAACAGAAAGTGGAAAGGGAGGGAATAGTTTAAGATGGGAGGCGGTGCTCTTATGTCAGAAAGGAGTTCCAGGACTTCCCCTACAAAGTCTGAGGAGAGGAGAAATTGAGCAAGCAGGCCTAGACAGATGAAAATTGTCTCACATCAAGCCTCAACGGTTGGAGGCAACAGGAGGGGAGATGGGGATAAGCCACCCATTCCCAAATGTGACACTGTGGAAGGTTTCACAAAGGAGAATGTTATTGACTGACTGGATCATGCTTTAATTGAGGGGAAAAAGGACACATGGCAAGAGAGTGCTCTCAGAATGCAAGACATGAGAGAAGTCAGATGCAAGCTTCAAAGAGGGCCGAGATAGTGGGACACAGGACAGAAATGAAAGTGGGCAGTAGAAGTTCTGATGCGGCCAGGAAAGTGAACCCCTTAGGGAGACCGAGGGGACAAGCACCAGCTAGAGTGTTTGCTATGAAGAGGGAGGATGCAGAGACAGCTCCAAAAGTTGTAACCGGTATGATTAAATTATTTGATGAAGATGTTATTATTTTGATTGATTGGGGTTCTACTCATTCGTTTGTGTCATTGAGTAGAATTATGAATGGTAGAGAATTGAGCCCACTAGATACTCCTTTAATGGTGAGTCCTCCAATCGACCAATGTATTATTATTAGCCAACTGTATAGAGACTGTGAGATATATATCGGAGGGGAACAATTAGTGGTGGATCTAATGCCATTGAGGATGGGAGGATTAGATGTGATTTTGGGGATGGACACCTTGGAGAAATATAATGCCAACTTGGATTGCAAACAGAAGATCGTGGAGTTCGAAATTGGCAATGGTAGAAAGGTGGTGTTTTTTGGGGACAAAAAAATGAGTCTGACTAGAATGGTTTCGGCTCTGATAGTAGAAAAACTGATCAGGAAAGAATATGAAGCATTTTTGGCCTACATGGTAGACATAAAGGTAGATCGTGGGAAGTTAGAAGAAATACCTTTGGTTATGGAATTCTCGGATGTCCTTCCCGAGGAATTACCAGGACTATCAGGCACAACTGAGTTTGGATTTTCAAGAGTTATAAGGTGGGTAATTTATTTATAGTTATTGTCTAATATGTGCAAAATGCCTTGTATGTGTATTGTGTGCTAAAATGACTTCCTTTGAAATGTTATGACGTGGAAATTGCATTATGATGTATGACATTTGATAAAATTGAATTGTGCATATGATTATGCTATGCTTTGGAATTGTATCATGGCATTTTAATTAAATGGAAAGAAGAAAAAGCATGAGAATATGAATTTTTGATTGATTGAATTGAGCATGAGATTTGATTGTGTTTGGGTGAGAGAGGAACAATTTCGTAGTCACGTGCGCATCGACATAAAGCCTTCCCTCGGCTGCCTGTTTGTGGCATACGAGATTTGAAAAGTGGACTCGTTTCATTAACGGTGTAAACTTCGATTTCTTCATTTTGTTTCACAGAACCCTCGAGGCATTTGTTTGTGCATTTGCATTTTGAGATGTTAATTTATGATGCAAATTGTGTGTTATGCTTGGATGATAAATTACATTAAATATGTTTAATGTGATGATGTATTAAATTATGAGTTATGAATGTTGAACTTACATCATTGGATTAAGATAAGATGAATATGCTTATTTGAATAGATGCATATATGTTTAATTGTGTGGCTCATTGCCAATGGCTATAAATATATTAGCTAGTGAGTTTTGAAGCTCAACCCACAATTTTCCCTTCTCAAGTGCAGATCGAGAAGATCAGTGATTCTTACAAGGCATTCGGATACTCTAAGATAGTTAGGAATCTTTTGTATTAAGTTAGTAACTAATTTGGATAGTTTTATGGTCATATCAAACATGAGTATCTTTTGTATTTTGTATTAAGTTTGATGTGTATGTTGATATATAAGTAAAGCTTATTCAAACATTCATTGTGTTTAGAAATGAGAATTAGAGCTTAAGAAGTTCCTCTTTGTATGATTATGTTATTTTTAAAGTTTGAGTATGATGGATGTGCATGTTCTTCCTTTGATGAGATTGCCAATGGTTGCTTATATTAGAATAGCATGTTGGAGTTGGAAAGATTGTATGTGATGAATCCTTTGGAGTTGAGATTCAAGTGCTAATGGGATGTATTTAGTAGGTGAATGGATATGAAGTGGTTTTATACTAGAAGGGTTGAATTTAGGAAGATTATGAGTGAATATGGTGTTAGAATGGATGTTGGAAGCCTTGGGGAGGCTTTGAAGGGCTCCATTAGACAGACATTAGGTCCGTTAAACAGACCTTTTTGGGCCAAAAAATGCCCCTAGACCAGTCCATATCCGTTAAATGAATCTTCTCGGGTTTGTAAAGCGCCCCAGGCCCGACAATGTCGGTTAAACGAACATTCACGGGATAGCTACAGTAAATATCAAATTTGACCCTTTTAGACATAGAATCTCGCTTTAAGTTCTCATGAGAGTTGTAGATCTCGAAGTCCTCTTTCAAACCGTCCAAAAACGAAATCAATCGGACATTTGAGCAAAAGTTATAGCAATTGTGCCAAAACAGGTATAAAGTGATTAAGGACATAAACATGTTGGATTCTTTTGAGCATAACTTCATCATCCAACATCCAAATGAAGTGATTCTTGAAGAAATGGATTCCTAACACGTTTTTCTACCTTTCCACAAAAATTAATAGCCTTTGGTATTGAATTCAAAAAGATTGATGGAAAGGAAGTGAGGGTTCATTGAAATAACCCTACAAGAAAACCCGATCACGTTTTTTGACTTCGGATAGTTGGGCTCTAGAAACAACGTCCAACATCGTGGGCTTCAGGAACAGGGTTCAACATGGAGCAGAAGCTCATCTTCTCATTGTACTTTCTTTTGTGTTCGTTACAATGAAGAAATTTGTCTTTATATCACTAAAAGCAATTCCACTTTTTTCATTGAATGTATCTTCTTCTTTTTTTGTTGTATCACTGAGCTCAATGGCGTTTTTAGCTTGTGATTTTATTTTTGTTCTTTTTGCTCTAACGACGTGCTTGTTCTACTAGTTCTGGTTGAAGATCCTGTTCTAGTTTGTTGGGGATAAGCATAATATCGGTGTTGACACCACACACATACACACACACACACACACACACCCATATATATTAAAATATAATACTAATAAATTAATCACTAAAAAGAACTTATTATTACTAAATCTCCAACAAAGATCTATATAAATAATGTCCAAATATAAAGAATTTTAATATTCCTTCCATTTTAAATAAAATCAAGTCAAACTATATTAACTCATTTATGGTTTGTCCCCAGATATTACACTCTTATGGAGGGCACCAAATCAAAACAATCTTCATTTAGGATGCTAAAACTTGTTCACTTGACATGTCACTGAACCTGAGACTCTACAAAAATACTTTACAAGCATTTCAAATGTGCAGGTCCATCACAGAGTTTGAATCAAACAAGTTCAATATTATTATAGCAACAAAAGAAATGGTAGTCTACTGACATATAAAGCCAAATAGGCTCTTGGAGTTGATTAAAAAAAAGCATGGCATGCATGCATGCATATTGGAGCAACTGAAGCTCCTGAAATTCGACTTTTATCTGGACTTCAAGATAGATGAAGATTCACTAATGTCCAGATTGATGGATTCGAGCCTAACTGGGTATAGATCATAGCCAGATATAGTAGAAGAGTCTGTCCCCATTTTATTTGATCCCAAAGTTGAAGGTTGGCTTCCACTAGAGCTTTTGTTCTGAATTTGTTGAAAATACTCTGTTAAAGACCTCATTACCAAGTCATCAGCATAAATGCCAGGCTCTAAAGTGACTTCTTGTGTTATGCTTCCACCTTCTAGCAGAATAACAACTTCTGACATCGTAGGCCTCAGCGTAGGAGAGGCATTAGAGCAAAAGAGGGCAACTTTCAGCATCCTTTCAACTTCTTTCTTGTTGAATTCAGACTCTAAGTTTGGATCCACTATTTCCATCAGGTTTCCTTTCTGTTGCAACTCAAAAGCCTGCAGTCCCACAGTGAGAAAGCATTGAGTATGGAAGATATAGGAACTTGAATGCACCCAAAATTGGTAGCCTTACCCAATCACGTAGACAAATGCATTCATTTTTAGGCTCGTATTTAGTGTTGCTCCTTCCAGTCACAATTTCTAATGCTACTACTCCAAAACTGTAAACATCTGCTTTCTCTGTTAAATATCCCCAGAGAGCATACTCCGGAGCCATGTACCCTCTGCACCAGTTGAAGAGCATCCATCGTTAGAACCTTCAGAATGTTTGAAGATTATGTTTAATAGAAAAGATAATAATAATGATAAGATTTCAGAATTGATTTATGTTGATTGTAGGTTACATGGTTCCAGCGACTCGAGTACTAATGTGGGTATTCTCCTCTTCATTGAGTTTAGCTAGTCCGAAGTCTGCTATCTTGGCATTCAGATCTTTGTCCAGTAGCACATTAGCAGTTTTTATGTCTCTATGAACGATTCTTAGTGTGGATTCATCATGGAGAAATGCTAGGCCTCTCGCTATTCCAACACAAATCTTATATCTTGTTGCCCAGTCCAACTTCTCTAAACCTGCTTTTGAACCTATTCAACACAAAAATAAGACCACTGAAACTCCATCACTGTGATTCTTCTTCTTTTAAGAAGTCATTTAATGTGGTATGATGTTTACCAAAAAGCGAGTGTGATAGGCTATT
Organism: Erythroxylum dillonii; assembly: GCA_032467995.1. Classification (NCBI taxonomy): domain Eukaryota; kingdom Viridiplantae; phylum Streptophyta; class Magnoliopsida; order Malpighiales; family Erythroxylaceae; genus Erythroxylum; species Erythroxylum dillonii. The sequence continues at coordinate 7,723 of JANKYE010552841.1, forward strand.
GTTCTCCATGTACTCGTATACCAGTAGCAAATGATTCCCTTCAATGCAACATCCATACAACTTTACAAGATTAGGATGTTGCAATCCAGATATCATGCCTATTTCAGTTACAAATTCACGGTTTCCCTGGCCAGATTTAGGAGATAACTTCTTAACTGCGATGATAGTCCCGTCAGATAGCTCACCCTGCATATGATATAATGAGTATCAGTATTAACACTTGAAATGCTTCATATAGATAGTACATCAGGTTGTGGAAAATTGATCTTAAAATGTTTGATGTTGACAGTACAACAAGAAGTTGGAAATTATTACATGTTACACATTAATTTTGAGTAAATGGGCTTAGGTTACCTTGTAAACAGACCCAAAACCACCTTCTCCAATCTTGTTAGCAGGATCAAAATTCCTAGTAGCTACTCTGAGTTGTCACAATGTAAAGGAACCAGTTTGCAGACTCAATCCTTTAAGATCTGTTCAATAAAATGTGAAAAAATGATGTTATCCATGCTACTTGAGTCTGTAATAAATAAGTGAATTAATTCATATAGATTGCACCTCGTTCTCGTGTATTTTTTCAGAGAAGAATCTCCACCAGATAACACCTATTATGAAGAAAACAAGGCATACCATAGAAATAACAACTCCCACAATGATGGGTGCTTTGTTTATTTCTTCAGATTCTGAAATCAAAAAGTCAATTGAAATTGGAAGAGGCGAGGCAACCAATAAATTTTTTTAGGCATAGCTTCTTACCTTCACATCGAGTTCTGTTACCTAAAAAAGAGGCATTCTTAGTTGACTTATCAATATTTTATTTTAAACACAAGCTCACAAGAGAAAGGATAACAAACATACTGGAGCATACAGATATTGCAGAAATAAGAGGACCGTAATTGCCTCTACTGGGAATGCATGTGGTCCCTTTTCCTGCCCAATATAGACGAATTTCCAATGTATGATCTGTCACACTAGCGTTAAACTCTGGGGTGGCAACTTTATTGGACCCATTCTTCTCGATATCAAAGTCCTTCACTTCTAATTTTCCCTGAAACGAAAATTGTATCTGACATTAAGAAAACCAACAGCTTCAACCCATTAGTTAGTTATCTCCACACTAGAATTGGTTGTCACCTGAACATATATGTAAAACACACGCCTTCCCACCCTATTGTATGCCTTGTCATCTGTAAATTGTATTTCGGAGAAGTGAAGTGTAACATTGTAGTTGCCATTTTCAAGGCAATATCCATAATATGTGAGAGATAGAGGAGATCCACGAGCTGTAGAGTACAATTCTGGGTAAGGAACAGTCAATGTTGAATTAACACTTAGCGTATATCTGCCACGATAACTAGCATCATCCATGTAATCTCCAGTGTTGCTGAATCCCCAGTTTGTTTGATTATTGTAACTCCATGCAGCACCACCTTTTACATGTTGATCACCTTCGTACAAGATTTTCCCATAGTTATTTCTCAATTGAAAATCGGGTCCACCACAGTTTATGTGTAATGAATTGTAGTCTGCAGCCATATTGATTGTCAGATCCATGATGTAGAACAATGTTACCACCATTTCATTTAAGCGTTTTATAACTTTGCATTATTAGAAAGAATATACTTACACTTGGGGCATTTTGATGTTTCTTGGCATGGAAGCAGTGAACTTCTGTTAACACGATATAATAATGTCAGAAAAGTCACAGAGTTTTGTATGCCTGTGACCAAGAAAAGAAACTTACTTGGTGGAAGAACTTCTAAAGAGGTTTATGTTTCTGGTACATAGTGTACAACAAGCATCAGCTGCAAACACTTGCCAAAAAGCATTAAAAAAAATAAAAGCATCATAACTATACTTACATGTTGTCTTGACAGTTCGATGGCCGTATGAAATTATTGTACGAAAAGTCACTGTGAACCAAAAGCAAAAATTGTAGAAATTTTAAAAAGTTAAAATTAATTAAGTAAAAATATGATCAAATGAAATAAAATCTATTAGATAAATACATCCTTATCAATGTGGGACAATTAAATATTGAATTTATTTGAATTGTTAAGAATTTCACATATTAAGAAAGCTAATACACTTTCATAAAGATTGATCAAAGGTTTTAACAACTGGTTCATAGATCCAATAGCTTGCTCAAATAATCAAACAACTTATTAAAGTTGTTTGGTAGTTTATTTATCCGGGCTCATAACTAAAGTTCATGTTATATATAACAAAAATCTAAAATCTAATGTGAAACGATGACCCTAAGAATAAAAAGTTTCCAGGGATATCAGAAACTAAATGGTACTTCATTTAAGAATTGTTAGTTAGACGACGAAGTAATATAGTACAGATGCCTAAACGAATCTGCTTTACAGGAAGTGAGATCCTACTGACCACGAAACTTAGAAGTTCAAAATTCACCACCACAAGCAATAGAAAAATCATTAATCGGAAAATTATATTTTGAAATAAGAAATGGAAAGTGTGATCTAGTAATGCTTTCGAGGGCAGAAACATACAATGTCGTGTCTGAATTTTCAAGGAATGACTCTGGTATAGTTCCACTTGGCTTGTTGCCACTCAAAAACCTAGTCAGAATCCACATGAACTTTATCAAACTAATTTTGATATCCATCTGAAAGGGAGGGTCATTTTAAACTTAATCAACTTGCACCATTTTCTTACACAAATTTCAAATTTGTTCTGGCGTCAACAGGAATTACCCCATCCAGCTTGTTGAAGTTTACATCACTGCAAAAGATTGCATGCAGAAAAGGAATTTCCTATGCGATAAAATTATTGCCTCTTGAAGGCGTTATGAGATGAGAGCATCCATGCATTCTCAAGATAGTCAGTCACAAATTTAGATATGGCTACGCTTTGAACACTGTTCTGCTTATTTCATTTTCTATTTTCTCCCAAAACTACTTGCCCGGTATGCAGTAACCTACTAGAACTGTCGAAAGTTGCATATTAGTATATATTCCAACAACTTCAAGTAAAACTAAAACTTACAGCAGTCCCGTTCGTTGCCAAACATCTGGTGGGATTTGTCCAGACAAGTTCACATTTCTCAGTACCCTTGTGAGAAAAACAAACTTTAGTTGAATAATTCTGAGTAGAAAATATTTAAGATTTCTAGCATTTAACATACAAAGTCGTCATCTTTTCAGGCAGCCGGGTAGGAAAATGAAATTCTATTCCTTCAACATCAGTAATCCTCCTGCACAAAACAAAAGTTTTAGGGAATGAGCTTACCCTTTTCTGTTTCCAGTTCCATTCTGTCTGTTTGTATTCATCAGTGTTTTAAAGCACTTCTACTCACAGATCATCTAAATTTTGTAATCGAAAAATGCTGGGAGGTATGGGCCCTTTCAGTCCACTTGCATACATTTCACTTCATCAAAAGGACGTATTATTAACTTCAGAATATGCAAAATACAGCATGAGAATGGAACCAGAATGCCAGAGATGAAAGTCTCACAGCCTGTCAAGCTGAGTCCAGTTCCCGATAAAACTAGGTATGGTACCATTAAGGATATTATCACTAATAAAACTGCAAAACAAGAAATACAGGGACTGAATTATCTAAACTAACCAGAAAGTTTTTGAGTAATACTATCAAAAGCATAAGCTAGTGCATACAATCTTTTAATGCCTTTTATGTGTGCAAGTTCCTCTGGTAATTTTCCTTCCAACTGATTAGAAGAAAGGAATCTGTAACCATGTGATCGTAACACCGGAAACAAAAGTCAGTACATTGACAACGATGTGTTGAAATGATGGAGTGCATTTCCCATACAAACTTCATCTATCCATCACATTCCAACATAAAAACTA
>JANKYE010552948.1:0-11559 GCA_032467995.1 Erythroxylum dillonii
AATTAAGAAATTTCAAGAGTATTTTTATATTTTTATGAAAATTTTAAGAACAAGTTCATATGTTATAAATGCAAAACCTCGCAAACGAAGGAAGGTAAACCTTTATTTTGAGAACTATTTAGCAATGATTAGGAAATCTAATTAGTTTAAGCCGTAAAAATATTAAATTATCTTACTTTTTGGTTTAGATTTTAACTCCAATTTGATTTACTTTAATAACTCTTGTTATTAAAAATCGATCAGTTAATTAATTAATCGATCAATTTTTATAAATTAACAAATTTTTATAAATTAAAATAAATAAATTTATTTAACATTATCTTTTTTCAATGAAACTTTAAGTTCTTCGGTTGATAATGACAATCTCTTTTAATTATATTTAAATTATTTAATTTTATTAAATATTTAGATAATTTTATAACAGGATAATACTGGTTGAATCTTTTAAACTTTAAACATTTCATTTAACTGATTTTAATTTAGACCCGCTCTTTAAAACATTACAAACGTATGAAATTTAAAATATGTGGTTTACGTGTTTATCACATAAAAATTCCGATGACTTGTTCAGTCTTGGACTATTATTAGTCCTTGACATGAAATTCAAATATGTTGACTGCTGAAATTTTCGTGAAAGCCAACGGACATTTTCACACTCCTCTATACATAGACGGAGAGCACCTTACAAGAACCATAAAACGCACCACCTTACTTCTATAACTCTATTTTCCTCTCAACTCGCTAGCTCCATACTGGAATTTCGGTCCACATACAACCAGAGATAGAGCTTTTATATAAATAATGGAGAGTCAAAGTGCAACTAGATATGCGACTCTGTTCCTGATAGAACTCATGTTCGTCAACAGCAGGTCAGTGGAGGCAAGATCAGTGGCTTCTCCGAAGAAGATTAGTAGCCGTTTACTTCCGCCAGAACTTGGATATACCAAACCAAACCTGGTTGAAAATAAGTCCAGGCAACTAGCACCATCAGTATTCTTTTTTTTTTCTTTTCTATTTTCGAATAAGATTATAAATATGGTTAGAATGAATGGTTACTTTACCTAAATATCGACAATAATATTAATATAATTAATAGAGTTCTATTTCGTGCATATAATAGTAGAATAAATCTTAGTTGTTTATTTCATTCAATTGATGAACATATCAGATTATTCATATTAAATTTTGGTTAGGTCGGCTGTGCTAGGCCTAGGTCCAGGTCCATACGTTCACAGTCCATTCGCAGGTGTTAGTCTCCCATGCAAACGTAAAGATCTACGTAAAGACCTAAACTTAGCGTCTATTCCATATATAAGGTACTATTCTTCCATGATACAGGTACGACATTAGAACCTTGATATTCTTTGCTTTCAGCCACCAAAACCCTTACCAAAAGATTGACTTGAGCGTCGGAGGGGCATGCCGGTTATCAACCCCCGGCGTGCCTTTATTGTTTTGCAGGTACTTCAGAGTTAATATCGATCAGCTTTATGGATCCAAGCAGTAACGTTCAACCTCACCAGAATCAGGCTGAACCAGTTGGTGCCCACCGTGGGGCCTGGCATCAGGGCACCACGTCCAGGAACACTTAGATCAGTCAGGCGGCATCAGCTAATCTTGATATAGCCGTCGTCGCTGCACTTGCGCTACAGAGGATGGGTTTGCCATTACCGGCCACCCTCCCTCCAACATATCACGATTCCCGCACACAATCTTCACACCCGAATGATCAACCACAACCTCAGAACCCAGATCAAGAAGAACAGAGCGTAGCCCTGGAGGACAATGCTGAGACTAATTCGCACCCAAACCTCCAGCACCCTCTGGATGCAGATCCTCCTGCACCACGACAAACCTCCCTCACCTGAAAACTGATCGAGGAAGCGGCCGATCTATTGGTTCGTCAAATTCTACAATCTCAACAGGGACAATAGCCAACACCCACACGGCAAGTCGGTGTGATGGCCGATCGCCATTCCACTGAAGCCCTAGAAAAATTCGTGGACGATTGGATCAATGTGGCCAGGAATTCCCGTCAGAATCATCCATCAGCACAATATAACTCTCCCTTTATCCCAACGATTTTGGATAGCCTCCCTGCGGTCAGTACCAAAATACTGACGTCGAAAAAGTATATTGGAAAGACCGATCATTTGGATTATCTGCAGCACTTCCAATCGATGATGAACCTACATTGCGTTCCGGACGTCATTCAGTGTAAGGGCGTTCTGTACCGCCTTCCAAGAGGGAGCTCGATGATGGTTTAATAGTCTACCTCCACGTTGCATTACTTGCTTTGAGGATTTTAAGCTGCTATTTCTCAATCAATTTGCTACAAGTAAATGGCCACAGAAGACCGCCTTGGAAGTAATGCAGTTGACCCAAGGAAGGAACGAAGGTCTACGGGAGTTTATCACTCGGTTTAATAATGAAGCAGTCGAAGTCCCTGACCTCACCTGCTCGTCCATGTTGGCGGCACTGATGAGCAACACAAGGTATGAAGAATTTAAAAAGTCATTGGCCCTCGATCAGCCCAAGTCTATTCAAGAGATAAGAAATCGGGCGAATAAGTATATCCAGCTCGAGGAGGTGTTGAAAAACACAAAACGAAAAGCAGACGACTGCGGGCCGAGTGGTAGAGCGGATGATTCCCACAAGCGACAGAAGGATCAGTCGAGCTAGAGAAAGTCGACCGACCGACAGGGACATCGACGAGAATTCTTCACCTCGCTCGACAGGCGATATGCGGAAGTATTGGCAGCCATGAGAGCAGATGGGGAACCCCTCCGTGAACCCAATAAGATGAAGACTCCCCTCCAGAAGAGGGACCCTGATTTATATTGCCGCTTCCATAGAGACATCGGTCATGACACGGAAGATTGCTGGAACTTGAAGAGAGAAATCGAACTCCTTATCCAAAGGGGAAGGCTGGGTAGGTTTTTGAAGTACGAGAAAAATACCGATCAAGATAATGCCGATCGAGAGAATGATGGTAGGAGCGGTCGGCCTGACAGATGGCGAAGGCCTTGGAGGCAAAATAATACTAACGAGGGAGAAAGGCAGAAAAGAAATACGGACGATCGATGCGATACAAGAGGACAATCAAGGCCAAGAGGTGATAGAAACGCTGGACAGCAGGACGACCGACCGGTTAGGGTCATAAACATGATCTTTGGTGGTAGTGCAGCAGGCGGATCTACCGTTAAAGGAAGAAAAAGGTATGCAAGACAGGCGGATCTATCGATAATATCGTTCGACGAATCTGATTTGGATGGTGTTAGCTGCCCTCATGATGACGCGCTAGTCGTTAATCTGAATATGGATGGTAATGAGGTGAAGCGGGTGATGATCGATACAGGCAGCTCGGTCGACCTGTTGTATTATGATGCATTCAAGCTGATGGAAATATCGGAGGATCGACTACTGCCCATAGAAGGACCCATTAAAGGGGTAACGGAAGCATCAGCCTACCCATTCGCTCTGGTCCTTTTAAAAGTAAAATTCGGGCAAAAACCATGTTAGATAGAGAGGGATGTTGAGTTCCTGGTTGTGAAGTTTGTAGGGGCGTACAATGCAATAATCGGACGAGCTACTCAGAACGCCCTCAGAGCCATTGTCTCCACTTACTACTAAGCAATGAAGTTCCCAACATCCCACGGAATCGGTGTCATCAGGGGTTAGCAGAGGATCGCTAGGGAATGCTACCTAGCGGAAACAAGGACATTGGATGGAGTGGTAGTCTTGACGAGCTCTCTTCATGTGAGAGCTGATGAAGAAATGGAGAGAATGAACCCCGTAGAAGAAACGCAGCAGGTTATATTGGATGAAGCAGACCGTTCAAAGTTCACAAATCTAGGTTCCGAGCTCGAAAAAGGCCTAGCCAAAGAAATCACAGATTGCTTGGTAGAAAACAAATCGGTCTTTGCTTAGGTACCGAGCGATATGCCCGAAATTTCCCAATTGATAACATCACACTCTCTAGGTATCCGAAACGACTACAAGCCAGTTAGACAGAAGAAGCGGTGGCATAGCAAAGAGAGGCAGGAGGTGATCGAGAAAGAGATAGAAAGACTGCTTGAGGCTGGGTTCATTCGGGAGGTCAAGTATCCTGAATGGCTGGCGAACGTTGTACTTGTGAAGAAGAAAAATGGAAAGTGAAGAATGTGCATCGACTTCACCGACTTAAACAAGGCATGCCCGAAGGACAGTTTCCCCTTGCCAAAGATCGATCAGCTGGTAGATTCTACATCGGGTCATGAGCTACTTAGCTTTCTGGATGCCTTTTCGGGTTACCACCAGATCCAAATGAGTCCCGAAGATGAAGAGAAGACGGCCTTCATAACCGACTAAGGCACGTAGTGCTACCAGGTGATGCCATTCGGTTTAAAGAACGCAGGGGCCACTTACCAGCGGCTCGTCATGGAAGTCTTTAAAAAGCAGATCGGTCGATCGGTTGAGGCCTATGTGGATGATATGGTGGTCAAAAGTAAGACGGTTGCAGAACATGTGGAAGATCTAAAAGAAGTCTTTCAGACCCTTAACAAATTTCAGATGAAGTTGAACTCAGAAAATTGTGTCTTTGGTGTGGCATCCGGCAAATTCTTGGGGTTCACGATTACTCAGCGGGGAATTGAAGCTAACCCAGAGAAGATCGAGGTCGTCATTCAGATGCCCTCGTCGCGATGCTTGAAAGACGTTCAGATATTGATCGGGCAGATAGTTTCTTTAAGCAGATTCGTCTTTAGGATAGGAGACAAGTGCCTCTCGTTTTTTAAAATTTTGAGGAAAGCGGATGTCACCTAGTTCCAATGGTCGGATGAATGCGAAAGAGCATTTCAACACTTGAAGCAGTACTTGACCAACCCACCCATTTTGCAGAGCCCGTTGAGGGGGAGAATTCGATCATTTATTTGGCAGTCACAGAAGGGGCGATCAGCGCAGTCCTCGTCTGATCGGATGGTCGCGAACAATTTTCGATCTATTACGTCAGTAAGGTGCTGAACGGGCCAGAAACGCGGTATACATCCATTGAGAAGTTGGCTCTTTTATTGGTAACCACGGCGCGAAAGCTCAGGCCCTACTTCCAGAGTCACACGATCGAGGTATGGACTGATCAACCTCTCAAGCAATGCTTGCAGAAACCTGAAACTTCAGGACGATTGATAAAGTGGGCGGTAAAGCTAGGAGAGTTCGACATACACTACATGCCGCGGACGACGATCAAAGCCCAAGCATTGGCGGATTTTATAACAGAGATGAGTCAGCTGACCTCGAATGAACTACACCCCACTTGGAGCTTATTTGTTGACGGATCCTCTAATGTTGAGGGATGCGGGGTAGGAGTGGTCTTGATCAGCCCACACCAGGAAGAGAAGGTGGAGTACGCCCTCAGGTTAGAGTTTAAGGCGTCTAACAATGAAGCGGAATACGAGGCGCTAATAGCCGGTCTTCAGTTGGCTAGAGAGATGGGGTGAAACATTTGAAGGTGTATAGTGATAGCTAAGTAGTGGTCGGACAAGTTACGGGGCAATATGAGGCCAAAGGGAACAACATGATCAGGTATCTAGAATTGGTGAAGCAGGAGTTGGGCAATTTCGATCAATGCTCGGTCAGCAGGGTAGAACGGCTGCAAAATGCTCGGGCAGACGCGCTCTCCAAGATGGCCTCCGATCCAAATGCGAGGAATAACATTTTAGTCGAGCGGCTAGACCGGCCTAGCATTCAGAAAGCCAATGAAGTCCTTGAAGCAAATTTCGAGCGATCAAGTTGGATGGAACCGATCAGACAGTACCTCCTCGAGGGAATATAGCCGGAAGAAACCTTGGAGGCCAAGAGACTAAGGATAAAGGTGGCTGAATAATGACACCCTGTACAAGCGATCTTATGACTGGCCATTACTACGTTGCTTGAGTAAGGAAGAGGTAGAGCAGGCAATGGCTGAAGTCCACAAAGGAAAGTGCGGAAACCACTTAAGAGGCAGAATGTTGGCTCACAGATTGATCAGACAGGGATATTACTGGCCGACAATGAGGAAGGATTGCCAAGAGAAAGTTAACCGATGCGAGGCTTGCCAGAGAAACAGCAACTTGTCTCACCAGCCGATTGAACGGATGAAAATCATAAGTCACCCTATCCTTTTTGCTCAATAGGGAATGGATATACTAGGACCTTTTCCTCTTGGTCCTGGGTAGAAGAAATTCTTGATAGTGGCAGTTGAATACTTCACCAAATGGGTAGAAGTGGAAGCGGTCGCCACTATCACTAAGCAGAAAATGGAAAACTTCGTATGTAAGAACATACTGAGTCGTTTTGGGATGCCCATGGTCTTGATTACAGACAATGGTCGGCAATTTGACAATGATAAGTTCAAAGATTTCTGCCAGCGATTGAAGATCAGGCTCCAGTTGACTTCGGTGGCTCACCCTCAAAGCAACGGCCTTGCAGAAAATACTAATAAAAAGATAATGAATGCCCTAAAAAAGCCCTTGGACGGATGCAAGACGTGGGTAGACGAATTAGATGAAGTATTGTGGGCATACAGAACTACCCCAAATGGAGCCACAGGAGAAACACCGTTTAGGATGACCTTTGGGGCAGAGGCCTTGATTTCGGTAGAAGTGGCATTACACAACCAGAGAGTTTTGAATTAAGACGAAGAACGGAATAACGAAGCTCGCAGGGCAGAACTTGTGCTTCTCAGCGAAGACAGGGATAAGGCAGCTGCTCGTTCGGAAGCCATCAGACAAAAATCAACAAGGTTTTACAACAAAAGGGTAAGGTCGAGCGACATAAAGATTGGCGGCTATGTTCTAAGAAAAGCCGAGGCGGCTGGGAAACATCTCGAAAAGCTCAGACAGACGTGGGAAGGACCTTACCAAGTGGTCAAGCAAGCCGGACACGGCTCTTACATTCTGCGCAGCGGTGATGGCAAGATTCTACCGAGGCCCTGGAACTCTCAAAACCTAAAGACGTTTTATCAATAGATAAGCTTTATTTATTTCTTTACCTTGTATTTTATTACTGCTTACGCATTTGTAGTGGGTACCTTTTTTCTGACCCTGCCAGTCAGGTTTTTTAACGGCCCACGCCCTGATCATCATCAATAAAGGGTTTCAAGTTTCTCGACAGAAAAAGTCTTATCAAAACAGGATGAAACGAGAAAACAAGTTGATTGCCATCAACCACGCTCGGCCAGGTTTCCAAGACAAGATCCTTGGAACTAGGCGACTCCAAGAACAGAATCTTGGGTCGCTCGGCCTCTACATCGTTCGGCCAGGTTGCCAAGACAAGATCCTTGGAACCAGGCGACTCCAAGAACAGAATCTTGGATCGCTCGGCCTCTACATCATTCGGCCAGGTTTCCAAGACAAGATCCTTGGAACCAGGTGACTCCAAGAACAGAATCTTGGGTCGCTCGGCCTCTACATCGTTCGGCCAAGTTGTCAAGACAAGATCCTTGAAACCAGGCGACTCCAAGAACAGAATCTTGGGTCGCTCGGCTCTACATCGTTCGGCCAGGTTGCCAAGACAAGATCCTTGGAACCAGGCGACTCCAAGAACAGAATCTTAGGTCGCTCGGCCTCTACATCGTTCGGCCAGGTTGCCAAGACAAGAACCTTGGAACCAAGCGACTCCAAAAATAGAATCTTGGGTCGCTCGGCCTCTACATCGTTCAGCCAGGTTGCCAAGACAAGATCCTTGGAACCAGGCGACTCTAAGAACATAATCTTGGGTCGCTCGGCCTCTACCTCGTTCAGCCAGGTTGCCAAGACGAGATCCTTAGAACCAGGCGACTCCAAGAACAGAATCTTGAGTCGCTCAGCCTCGACTACACTCGACTAGGTTGCCAAGACGAGATCCTTAAAATCAGGCGATGCCGAGAAGATTAATCTCGGATCGCTCGGCCTCGACCACGTTTGGCCAGGTTGCCAAGACAACATCTTGGAACCAGGCGACGCCAAGAACCAAAATCTTGGATCGATTAAACTCAGTATTTTTCGATTGAATTACTTCAAATCTAGCAACCGCGATCGACTTAGGTCGAACGCTCTAGTTCGTTACATGCTATTCGAAAGGGCAATCTCTTGTACAAAGTTAATGGCAGTTTGATCGCGATCGACTTAAGCAAAACGCGCTAATTCGTTACGTGCTGTTCGAAAAGGCAATCTCTTATACAAAGTTAATAGCAGTTTCAAGCTTCATTTGCAGAATTAACAAGGCAAAGAAGGATAGAAATATAAACAAAATTTTTATTTATTTTTCTTATATTTTTTTGGTCACAAGCCCGATCAGATGAGCTACGGGGGAAGATAATTTTTTTTTACAAAATTAAAACTGCTTTGAAGGGGAGGAGGTAGCCGAAGTGCCCAAGATGGGATCAGGATTTGTTGAAGGAACGAGAGAGACACCTTCGTCAGCTGATCCCTCGTCCTCGTCCGAACTAAGGTCCAGCATCTCATCCGGTAACACCTCTCGTTCTCTTTCAACCATCTCCCTCATCTCCTCAATTGAAAGGCCGAGCTCGGGGGGAAGCATCGGCTCGGTATAGTCCTCAAATGAAGGAGCTTCCGACCCGTCAGGAACGCAAACACTGTGACAGTTCCTCAGGAGGGAAAGAGCTAGATCGCAAGAAAATTCTAAACATTCCTCGCGTAGGTGCCGCTCTTTCCATCGCTTGATTGCTTCCACCCATTGCTCTTTAATGGAGCCTTGCAGCTCCTTCAACCTGTCTTCAGCCCTATGTTTATCCAGAACCATGTCGTGGCAATCTTGGAGGGATTTGGAGCGAAGCTCTTAATCCGTCTCCATCTTCCTCTTCAAGCCTTTACACTCCTCCTCCAGCTTGTCTCTCGCCGCAGTCACTCTGTTCTTCTCCTCTTCCCCCGTAGCGAGCTGAGCCTTCAACACGCTCCTTTCCTCCTCCCAAGATTTCCTCTCCTCCTTCCTCTCCTCTTCCAAGGAAGAGAACTGAGCCCGCAAAAAGTCCTTCTCCTCCTTCGCCTCCGAAAGCTCGGCTCTCAAAACATGGACCTGCTCGTGAAGATCCTTCACTTCCAGGGCCAGCGAGCGGGAGACTTCATCGAGCTGGTCGAGGCTCTAATACGTAGCAAAGGAGAGCAACAGACCCTGAGAGAAAGAATCCTGTTTTAAAAAAAAGGGAAGTGAGGAGGAAGTTACCCTTACGCAGCTACGCACCAGACAACCCAGCAGCTCCTTGTTGTCCAGAGCATCCAAAACCTCCTCGTCTCGGGGAGGAACAACCTTCTGGGCGATCTGGAGGGACACGTCGATGTCCCTGATTGATGCAGTCTTGTCCAGACTGATCGTAGACACCCACTTCCTGGAGCCGGTCGCCTGCTCCTTCCTCTTGCCTTTCTCCTTCTCTTTTTCCTTTTCCTTCTCCCTGCCTTTATTCGATGGGCAGGGCGGTCGGTCGAGAACCCGAACGGTTTTCTTCCTCCTCTTGAGAGGCAACTCTACCTCTTCCTCTTCCTCCTCAACGACTGCATCTGTCGATCGGACAATCACTGCCGGCTATTCAGGGGCAGCTGCCCGAACGAGTGTTGTAGACGACTCGAGAACAGCAAGCTGAGCGATGTCCTGCTTAGGCATCGCCGGTCGGGCGACCTCGGTGCTGACCTCCCCTTTCTTGGTCTTCGATTTCTTGGCTTTCGTCTGGCCTTTGGAGGGTTGGGGATCCGGCGAAATCACCAAGCCTTGCCATGACTGCACAGCAATGAAAGCAGGTCAGAAATTGAAAATAATACTTGAGAATGCAGTAAGCGATTAAATTACAAAGAATCGACCAGGGGGTTGTTTCTTCTCCTAGCCCGCTAATTCGGAGCGGGGGGTCGATCAAAAACGAATCGACCGAGGCCCCCCGCGGTACCCCAGGATGAGGCAATCGAAGTCGTATCGACCGAGCGCCTTAATGCGGTCGACCACTTCCCATTCCTCCCTGCTAAGGAGCAGACTCGAGATGCCGTTCCACTGCTCGGCTAGGGGGTACCTCCACGGCCTGGACTCAAGGGGTGATCCTGGGGGTCTCACGAAGAAATACTTCGTCCGCCAAGCTTGGACTTTGGAAGCGGTCCCATCAGGACGATAACAAGCATATCTATACTGGAGGTGGGGGACTCCGGCCCCAGCGTTCGAGCTCTGGTTCATCCGCAAAAAAATGGCGCATAATGCCGATCGACAAAGGACACCCAAACTGATGACACAGCAACGCCAGGCCATTAAGAAACCTCCAGCCGTTCGGAGGAATCTGGCTCGGCCTCAGTTGATAGGTGCAACACACCTCGTCAATGATCGGGGCATAGGGGAGCTTCGTACCACCGACCGAGAAAAAGCTGTCCGAAACAGCAAAGTACCCTCCCGGAATGCTATAAATCCGTTCGTTCCCGGCGACCAGTCTAGGTCCCCATACCGCAGGGATGTTATTCCTGATGAACGATCGATCCAACTTCCCCGCGATCATCGTCGATGAGTCGCTCGGCGGTTTCTTGACAATCTACCCATCCTTCTGGGCACTCACCCCAATTTTCTCAGTTCCCCCTACCTCAAGAGCCTCATTCCCACCGACCTCCGGCACCTCCACCATTTCCGCCGCTATTACTAGCGACCCCGCAATCTGTAAGGCCCTTTCGGCGTTTTCCTCCCTAGGACTAGTCTCACCTATAGGGCTAACTGACGACATGACTAAGAAAAGGAAATTTGTGGGGTAAGGGTCAGAGAGAGGACATACCTAGTCTGGTGATGGAAGTCGAAAATTTGAAGGTAGCTGAAGGAAAGCTCCGGAAACTGAAAGCAAGAGGATGCGAATAAAAACAGAAAGGCAAATCAGAGAACAAAGTAAGCGTGAAGAAAATCTGTAGTATGTCGATCCTGAGTATTTATAGAAGATCGGCTGAGCGGACATTCCAACCAGCGCTCAACTCGTGGCAATAACCCAGGCTGGACGAGAACAAGTGGCAGAATCTGAGCTGAGGTGAATTAGGGTTGTTCGAAATCCGAAACGGCGCACCAACTGAAAGGACGCGCCTGACGGCTGACAGCTGCACAACAGTTAAAATGATGCATCTGACAGCTGCTCAGCAGTCAAAAAGACGTACGTGACAGTCTGTCAGAGAACGCGAACCGTCAGTAATGATCACGCCGAGTGCTCCATTTAAGTCTTGCCATCCAGTCGATCGGTCCCGCCATTACACTCGCCTGATTGACCTTATCGTTACACCCGATCGACTTGCCATATCGCTATAGCCGATCGATTGGTTCTGTCATTACCCTCGATCGGTCCATCGAGTCATTACATCTGATCGGTCGATCGCATCACGATATAATCGATCGATCGGGCCTAGCACGAGCTGCCTTAGAGACACGCTGTCTAATACTTATGTACTCCTTCGACTCTTCTCTTGAATCAGACTTAAAACATCCCACCCTCGACAGGAAGGGTAGAACAGTAATTTAGCAAAGGATGAGAGTGACTGGGACTAACTAGGATTGTTCATGCATACTGGTATTTGTGAACAGTGAATTTTTGCACATGAAAAATAC